>QLOZ01012151.1:0-13945 GCA_003314065.1 Lactarius sp. MG50 | reverse complement strand
CGCACAATCACTCATACTGCCGCATGAGGCCTCATCAGAACTTTATTTTTTTAGTGATGCTTTGGTGGTGGTGGTGGCTTCATGATGTCGCTTCAAGCAACAACGACGATGGGGTGGTCCATTGCTAGGAGATCTCGAGAGAAGGGACATCACACCTTCAGGCGGTTGAGAGGGCGATCTTCAGGCCCAAAGCCGATAAGCTTTTTTATTGTAGCATAGTCAAAGTAGATACAACAAATACGGTTGCAGTGGGATGATCTACAGCATAAAAGTAACCGATCAAAAAGGGTGCATGGATACTATAGGGTTCAAGCAACAAGGGTTCGAACCAGGGGAGGCGCACGTCGTGGTGGATGGCCTGGACAGGCCGTGAATAGCGCCTTGAATGAGCTACTGCAGTGGTAACCCGCTGCTGGGAGACCCTTCTCACGGTGCAGCCCAATCCCAGAGAACAACCCAATGAAAGCGTTGAACTTCTAGGGTGATTCGGATCTAAAGCACACATACTCAATTTGTGCTCAGTGCGGAAGTCCTCGACAACTCACCCTCACTCTTGGCTCGCACTCCCAGCCCACAGAGACCAGCGCGGGGTGTGCCTCTCGGGCAGGCACCTTTTTCCTGGATAGTATCATATTCAAAGTACAAGCTCTTACTTTCGTTCCAGCGATCGCCTCCCGGCAGATGTCTGCGCGAGAAGACCAATCCGCACTGGATTGCTGGCCCGCACGGGAGAGTCCGTGGTGCAGCTTCGCATATGCCTTTGACGCTCCTAAGGGACGATGGAAGGTCAGAGTGCTCTTCGGGCTTGACGTTGTCATCGAATACTTCGCGGATTCCTGTCGTGATGTCAATCTCTTTCTCATAGACGAGAGCTAGGATGTCGGTAGTGACGAGGGTACTCGCGCGCAACGCGATCGTGCAAGAAGTACTCGTCGAGTTTGGGCTCAATCATGTCAGATGTTGTATCACTCAAAGAATTCGTTGATGAAAGTCCATGCCTTGGGTATGTACGTGAAACACGTCGCCTCCGCCTCAGAGAAGTGGCCACGTCTCCGGGACGGTTGCGCGAGAAGCCCGTCTTACAATCTATGCAGTGCTCTGCGACCAAGATAGTGGGGTACTCCTTGATGGCATGCCTAAATATGCGACCTGTTGGGCTAGTTGTAGACCTGAAGGCCCATATTTGTGACTGTGAATGAGCGAGGTAATAAGAGTGGGTGACATCAGGATTCTTGTTATAGTTCCCAATGAGAGATGAAGCTCAGTTATACGGCTACATGTAACAATCAATGAGTAGGCGCTTATAAAGAGACAGATCTACGAACGTTGTTGGAGCGAGCTCCAGGAACACGACGAGATCGCCTTGTGAGTCGACCACCGCGCGCATCGTCACGGTCGACTTGGTTCATAGCGAGAGCCAAATGGTAGGTTTGCCGTCAAGACTTGACAAGGTGGGTATCGTCCAAGTTGGGCTGAAGGACCTGCATATACTGGAGGTTGAGATGTGGCTCTTAGGAGAGAATCTTCCGTAGCATCCAATCATTTTAGGCTTATCATGTCAACGTAAACATGTGGTTGTATGCATCTTGTGCGATTGTTAGGATCCGCATGGATGATCTCGATATCATCGCCATGAACGTGCCAAGTGTGGGAGTGCCAGTGGGGGTCTTGGTCATGCGAGAGAAACGATCAAGCGGGCTCTTATTGAGAAGCATATCATCGAGAACTATCGTAGTTCTTTATGGTCACGAGCAAAGGCAACCTCCTAGGCGGTTCGGCAGCATGTAAGTGCTCTTAGATAAACACGACATCAGCCAAAGACGAGTCAGTATCACGACAGAACGTATTCATATGCCGAATGTCCTGGACCCATTGCTCGTAACTAGACCAAGCAAGAGAATTTCGACTCTAGCATCTGTATGAGCAATTTGCTCAGGGGAGAGGGACACTTCTCTTCTTGGACATCTTGCGAGGCCTGACGTGTCGATCATATTCAGGACGCTCGAGAGCTTGCGCTGTGGATTATAATGGGAGTCAAGATAGGAAAGAATCACTTATTGGCAAAGCCCGTACCCTTTTATGAGTTCTGAAGAGGCGACGATACACAGGCTATCCCGCTGCAGGAGACGGGTGCGTCAGAATCGAGAGGGCATTACTCATGGTGGAGGTCATCGATAAGAAGATTGATGCTCAGGAGGTAACTTAAGGGTGTGGGTAGAGCCATGGGCTAGTACAACGAGATGAGGTGGTGAGGAAAGGTGGGGTGTTCTATGGATGATGAGAAGCGAGAAGGGGTGTTAACGTGGGTCTCAGGTCGGAACAATGAGCGTTTGTAAAAAGCACTGGAACGATGTTCTAAATACCGCCCAAGATTAGAACTCGGACGCGATCTGGAATAAGAGGATAGATTGGGATAAATGGTTGCTCAAGTCATCAGCGGCGACGGCAAACTTGGGCCGCTACAAGGTCATCCGACCGGCGTCCGAGCACCTCGTTGGCTGGATCTAACCAGCATCTTGCTATGAATGGTATACAAACAGGAGCTCAGGTGACTTTTGTTTCAACCTTGTGCGCTCTCCGCCTGTTGGATTTTGACATTCATCCACTGGCACACGTGAGTTGAACTTGTTGGTGAATCGGTTGCGGAATGATTACCGTTCTACGCATTTTTTGAGGGGGTCAAACAGAATTTTGGCGTCTCGTTTTCTATTATCAGTGTCATCACTGGTATCCCCTCCTTCGTTGTTCTACTTTGGTCTGGTGACTGTCCCTTCGGGGATGGACGATTGTCCTTTTCTCTGACGAATTACAGACGACTGGCGGACCAGCTGTTATAGTGTGGGGCTGGATCGTCGTCGGTAAGAGTGTTTTCTCCTCGAGTCCGAGTCAGCGGTTCACCGGTGAGAAGCTTTCTTCACGATGCTAGTTGGATTGGCCATGGCAGGCACGTCCTCTCTACGCGTTCGAAGTCACCGTGTCCGTGATGCGCAGCTTCAGAAATCTGCAGTGCACATCCGACCAGTGGTGGTCCATATTTCTGGGCGGCCATGATTTCCAAGTCGCAGGATACTCCTTTCGTGTCCTGGATCACGGGTTGGTTCAACCTGTTGGGGTAGGTTGCAGTGACGACAGGAATCAGGTTCAACTTCATCTCCACGGCGGCTACGATCGGTACAAACTACCAACCAACCGAATTCGCGCAAAACTTACGCCGCCGTTCTTTTCATCCAGGGTCAACCTTCTTTCTTGTCCTTTAGCCCCAGCCAACCCTGCCTGACGCAGGCATGATCAACACTGTTGGCGTACGCATTCTCAAGTACCTTAACAATGTCTCTGTCTGGTGGCACGCTGTCGGCACAACGTCGTTCGTCATTGCCATCCTCGCAGCCGCACCGAAGCACCAGAATGGCAAGTTCGTCTTCCGAACGTTCATCGATGGTGCCGGTCTCGATGGTGTTGGGTGGTCGCAGCGCGCGAGCTCGGCCTACGTCGCACTCATCGATATTCTCATGGCTCAGTATACGTTGACTCGGAACGCACATTTTTCTGTTCCGACTCTCCGGTCCTTCTCTGATTTTCAGGTTTCGATGCGAGTGCGCATATGACCGAAGAGGCTCATAATGCGGCTATGTCTGGACCGATTGGCATTGTCGTATCCATTGGTGTTTCTGCCATCCTCGGCTGGTTCCTCTTCTTGGGCTTGCTCTTTTCGATTCAGGATTACAACACAACTATCGCATCCCCGACAGGCCAGCCAGTGACTCAGATATTCTTGGACACCGTCTGCGAGAAAGGCGCGATTGTTTTGATGGTAGGTGCTGTCCCGTGAAAGTGTCTAGGATTCATATCGAGATGACGATGGCTTTTGGCAAGTCATCGTCATTGGTGCGATGTTCTTCTGCGGGTACGGTTAAACCTATCTCACACACCCACTGTTCACGCTTTGCCCCTTGTAGGACCTTTTCTATTACATCCAATTCACGCGTAATGTACACCTTTAGCCGCGACGGCGCTATCTCAGGCTCCAAGTTTCTCCACAAAGTGGACCGACGTTGGCGCGTTCCAATTCGTACCGGTCCGTACTCCCCTATCCCCTTCTTCCCCGAGGTGGGAGACAAATAAAATCGCTAACTTTTTCCTTCTCTCTCTCTCGATGTAGTGTGGTTCGCGTACACACTGAGTTTCATCCTCGGGTTGCCCAGTCTCGTTAGTTCGGTCGCATTTGCAGCCGCCACCCTCTATCGCCAAGATTGGGCCCTACATTTCCTACAGTGCGCCGACATAGCCCGCTAATCTCACTAATAATGACACAACCCAGGCATTCCCATCGCACTTCGTGTGATCTACGCGGACCGATTCTTGCGCGGGCCTTTCCATCTCGGCGCTCTCTCGTACCCGATCGCAATAGCAGCCGTGCTCTGGATCGCGCTCATATCGATCGCCTTCTGCCTCCAGCAGCTGAACCCGGTGAGCGCACAGACGCTCAACTATGCCCCAGTCGCCGTCGGCATCGCGATCGCGTACGCCCTCGGGTTTTGGCTCCTCAGCGCCCGCACGTGGTTCACGGGCCCCGTCGAGGGGATCGCAGGTATGCACCACCTGTTTGTCCTTGCGTGAGTGCTGACAGGGATGACAGCGGAAGAGATGGGAATCGATATCACTGACCCAGCTGCCCTGGGGGACAAAGAACCGGAAATCTTGGGGAAGAGCTTTAGACTCTTGAACGGGGTTCATTAGCACACCCTATACATAACGTTAGAGAGAATGCAACGACACATCCTAACTCTACTGTACCATGGCCTGCCTTGCAATTGCGGGGTGTAATGCCCAGGCGCCTGTACGGCCTGCACCTACTGGGACCGACCGCCCGCCGGGATGGGCTCATCAGAATCCTCGTCCAACACGGGCTCTGGCGACGTGAGCTGCGAGGATTCGTCCTGTGCCTGTTGCTGCCATCCGCCTCCGCTCTGGTGGTAGTAGCGATAATACGGGCGCGGGCCGGGGCCGGGGCCGGCGGCGCGTCGATGGCTACTGGCTCATCCCCCTTGCGAGGGGATCGCGCACTGGGGAGGACCGCACCACCCTTTGCGCAGCGGATGATGAGCGGATGGTCGCATCCCGCGCGGTCGGGGAGCAGGCGGCACCACGTGTTCGGGCCCTACGGGAGTAGCTTCTCGCGCAGTGATTGGAACTCGCTGCTGTAAGTTAATTCTCCACGTCGTCCCGGCTTGCGGGTGCGATGAGATCGAGTGGCGCCGCGAGGCGATGGAGAGACGCGGGTCGGAAGTGTTGAGCTAGGAGAGCTATGGAGTTGAGGTGCGCCTGCTTGCCGCGTACGGGCTGTCGTCGAACCAGACGATGTTGTAGATCGAGATGGACCAGAGTGCCTCGCGCATGCGCAAGTGCGGGATGCAAACACATCGCCAAAATCGCGATAAATTAAATTAGCCTAGCACCTGGGACACGACAAGGGGCGTTAGCAGTGGGCGTTGAGCGTTGATGCGTCTCTTGCGCTGGAGGAGGACTCACGCAGGGACGCGGATAGCCAGCAGATAGGAACGAGGATGGTGGTGGAAGCGCAGATGGAGAGCGGCGTCTTTGACACGCAAAACGAGCTGCTAGCCATTCTTACAATGATAACGTCGTTTTCCGGCGTCAGAGTCAGCGACGGCGGGATGCGGGAGAGAGGAATATAATGTACCTATCTGCAATACAGTGAGGATCCATGTATATGCGCACTTAAGGCCTACCATCGAAGTGGAGAACGATGCGGATTTTGCGTCCGCCAAGGTCCTGTAGGGGAAAAAGTCTGTCAAGTACAAGGCTACCGGATACTGAGCGAGACACGCACATAGCAATACAAAGAGTCGTCGCGGACTCAGAGAAAATGACAAGGGCAGACATTCCATTAACTGGATGCAATGATTGTCAAACCTGTTATTCGCCGCTCCAACTGGAAGGTTTGAGAGTCACAGTCAGAGCTGGCCAGCTCAGGGGTTGCACCCACGTTCCAAGCTGTGAATGCCAGCGCAGTCAAACTCATATAAATAAGTACGCTAGAGCAACGAAACAATGATGTGTCGGACATGAAAGTACGGGACTGAACTTTTTTTTTTACTCATTGAAAACGACGAGTCGGACCAAGAGGAACGGACTTTTGACCAACGTGAGGGGGGAGGGGGTCCAGGAGAGATCCCAAGATCCACCTGAAGGATTGGTCGGCATTAGGGAGTAGCAGGGAGCTGTATTCGCGAGATTTCAGAAGGGAGACCACGCGTGCGGTAACCGACATGATCATGATCAGTGATAAGACCAACGCCCGCTGGGCGTGTATAGGCTTCCGAGCTTATCGGTTAGGCGCCTTGGAGTTTGGCAAAGCATCGAATCTCGTACTCGTATAAGCCACCCTGATCCTGCTACCCACCACATTCCCTATCATCATCTCCCCTCACAAGTTCAGTAATACGCCAACCCAGTCTCCTAGTTCTATGTCCTCGACAGCACCTTCAAGTTCCTCTTCTAATTTTCAGTTGATCGCCAAAGCTTTGTCCGACTATGCCGAGCAGACAGGAATAGACCTCGCAAAAAACCCTTTCGCCGACAAGCTTCAAGATTGTGACTCTGCCGATGCTATCTTCCAATTGCTTCAAGACAGAGCAAGCAAGTTCAAGACTTATCGGGAAGAACATCGCAAATTGATCAGATGCCTCAGTCCTGTAGTCCAGTTCCTCCACGCGGTTTCTGGAACACTTGGCGAGGCCCTTGTTCTCGTGAGCTAGAGCGAGTCTATTCGTCTCTTATGATTATAACTTTGTGCTTCCACCCTCAGGTACCGTTTCCTCCTGCGAAAGCAATCTTTGTCGGCGTCGATGTCCTCCTCGCGGTATGTAACTCCCTTACCTTCCACTGAATCCTTGCCATATCTCTGTCAATCAGGCAGCCAATAGTGTCACCACAAGCTATGACGCCCTCGTTGAGCTATTTGAATGTGTCGAAAACTTCCTCAAACGCCTTCATATTTATACCGAGATCCCGTTTTCACCTGCGATGACCGATATCATCGTGAAGATATTGATCGAAGTCCTCTCTGTGCTCGCCCTGGCGACGAAGCAAATCAAACAAGGCCGTTTCAGTAAGTGAACCCTTACACAAACTTAGTCATCGCTGAACATTCTGCAGAGAAATTCGCGAAGAAACTGCTGGGAGAGACTGAAGTCGAGGCTGTATTACGAAGGTTGGACCGACTTACGCAAGATGAAGCTCGGATGACAGGAGCACAGACGCTTGAGGTCGTCCACGGTCTGGTAAACAATATGAAGGTAGTCATGAACGGTACGCAACGTTTTCTCACCAGCCTGCTCGGCATGTGCTGAACTGTCTTCTGGTTAGATGGCAAGGCATCCATAAATGACATCCGACAGGCTCTAGGTATGTTGATCCTGCCTGCACAGTTCGGTGTTACTCAAGATGGCGATGTGTGTTAGTTGCGATGCAAGAGGCAACCAATGAGATAAACAAGATGAAACGTTGGTTATCCCTTCTCAGGCTGTCTGGGGGTATTTGTCGAAATTGAATGTGCCTCACAGGAGAGCAGTTACAGAAGGATGTCCGAAGTTGGCTGTCCCCTCCAGATCCATCGAAAAATCACAACATCGCACAGGCAGACCATCACGATGGAACAGCTGCGTGGTTTACTCAGGGCCAGATCTTCGGGGAATGGAACGCGACTGGGTCCCTGATGTGGATCCGTGGTAAACGTACGTAACTATTACTTCCATTCTTGCGCCTACTCATAGCAACCCGCCGCGCAATCACGTAGCGGGATCGGGGAAGAGTATCTTGTGGTATGTGTCACACCAGCCATGTTATGCAGTCCCATTGAAAACGCCAATCAGCTCCACCATCATCGAAGCAACTGAAGTCAATTCCAGCGCGGGATTAGCCTTGATGGCATACTATTATTTCGATTTTAGAGATAGCGCCAAGCAGGACATCCGCGGTCTGCTGACCTCAATCCTAGGACAGCTCAGCGCCAAGTCCGATCCTTGCTGCGATGTCCTCTCTGAGCTATATTCAAGTCATGACGCTGGATCCAAGCAGCCTGGTGTTCGTGCGCTTAAGCAATGTTTAATTGACATGCTGGGACTTCCGGAGGCGCCGATGACTTACATTATCGTGGATGCTCTGGACGAGTGTCCAGACACTTCAGGTGTGGTGTCCCTTCGCGAACGGGTCCTGGAAGTCGTAGAAGAGCTTGTGGAATTACACCTTCGAAATCTCCGATTATGCTTCACGAGTCGACCCGAAGCAGATATCATGGCTGCACTCTCGCCTTTGGCCTCCCACGTTGTGTCTCTTCACGACCAGAGGGGACAGAAAGAGGATATTAGAGAGCACATCAAGTTTGTGGTCTACTCAGACCGGAAGATGCGGAAATGGAGGGTAGAGGATAAAGAACTAGTTATTGATATGCTTGTGCGAAAGGCTGATGGAATGTAAGTTGTCAGCGTCATATTACCTCGCAAGTTGTTTATGCGACACAGGTTTCGATGGGTTGCTTGTCAATTGGAAATGCTGCGCCGCTGCTTTCCGGCAAGTCTCCGCGACGCTCTGCGCGAATTACCCGAGACGTTGGATAATACATACGAGCGTATTCTGCTAGAGATTGGACCGAGAAACCGAGAATATACGCATCGGCTTCTTCAATGCCTCGCTGTGGCGGTTCGCCCTCTTCGTGTCGAGGAGCTCGCAGAAGTTCTTGCCATTCGCTTTGAAGCCGGAAAGCCTCCAGAATATCATTCTGGTTGGTGCTTGGAGGATTCCCAAGACGCTGTTCTATCTGCATGTTCAAGTCTAATCTCGATTGTCAACGTCGACGGGTCGCCTGTCGTCCAGTTTTCCCATTTCTCCGTAAAGGAGTTCCTCTTATCGGATCGTCTCGCCAATGCAGGAGGGCACCTCTCGTGGTATCACATTCTTCTCCAGCCGGCACATACGATTCTTGCACAGGCTTGCCTCAGCGCGCTACTCCAATTAGATGACAACATCGACAAAAACGGCATGAAGAATTTTCCACTCTCGATCTACGCGGCTCAACACTGGGTCGAGCATGGTCGGTTCGAGAATGTGTCTTCAAGCATTCGAGAACTTATGGAGCTCCTGTTTGACCCGGACAAGCCACACTTCGCAACATGGGTGTGGATATACGATGTAGATCGACCTTGGGACTGGGTGGAACAGATGTCGAGCTCGCGCCCAACTCAGCCGGAAGCAGCCGCGTTGTATTATGCCGTAATATGTGGCTTCCGGGGTCTTGTGAAACACCTGGTCGTCAGCTGTCCACGGTATATTAATGCTGAGGGAGGCGCCCACTCTACTCCATTACATGCTGCCCTCGCCAAGGGACATTTTGACATTGCGCTGCTACTGCTTGAGCGCGGTGCAAATGTGAATGCCCTGGACAACGAGACGAAGACTCCGTTGCACGGGGCATCAGGAAGGGGACGTCGTGATATTGTGGAGTTTTTATTGGGCCCCCACGCAGATGCCCGTATACAGAATGGAAATGACGAGATGGCAATGGATGCGGCGTCACAGAATGGAGAACTCGAGATTGCACAAGTATCACGACGATATGGCGTAGCTGTGGATTCCCGTGACTACAGAAGCTGGACGCCGTTGATGTCAGCTTCACGACACGGCCGTCTGGACATAGTGCGGCTGTTACTCCAGAATGGGGCAGCTGTGGACTCGCGCAACAACGAAGGCTGGACGTCGTTGAAATGTGCTTCGCGATACGGCCATCTGGATATCGTGCGGGTGTTACTTCAGAATGGCGCAGCTGTGGACTCCCGTAACAATAAGGGCTGGACGCCATTGATGTTGGCCTCCCGACGCGGCCATCTGGATATTGTGCGGCTGTTACTTCAGAACGGCGCAGTTGTGGATCACCGTCACAACACAGGCCTGGCTCCATTACATTTAGCGTCCCAAGATGGACATCACGATATTGTACGACAGTTGTTGGACCACGGTGCAGCCCTCGACTTGAACACCCCGGATAGAGACACCGCCTTGCACCTGGCATCGGCTGCCGGGAGACTCAACGTTGCACGCTTGTTGATTGAGCGTGGTGCGGATCCAAACTCACGCAACAACGATGGCTTGACACCATGCCACATAGCGTCATCGAAGGGGCATCTCGACGTCGTCCGTTTATTACTCGAGCATGGCACCGATGTTGACATGCGGAATGGGAAGCACAGGACACCATTGGCTGTGGCTTCAGAAAACGGAATACTCGACGTTTCGTACTTCCTGATCGAGCGTGGTGCAGATATGACCTCCACCGATGACGAGGGCCGGACTTCATTACACCTTGCATCAGAATTGGGACATCTCAATAATGTGCGGCCATTACTTGACCATGGCGCAAATGTAAATGCACAGAAAACGGACCTGTGTACTCCACTCCATCTCGCATCAGCTAGCGGTCATTCCGAGGTTGCAGAGTTGCTGATCCAGCGCGGCGCCGACGTCGACAAGCGGAATGAGAGCCAAGAAACTCCATTAATCCACACATCGAGTAACGGGCACCTCGAAGTTGTGCGTTTGCTAGTCAAACGGAAATCAAATGCAGATTCAAAAGATATCAATGGTTGCACATCGTTGCACGTAGCAGCACGAAATGGGCATCTTGACATTGTTAAACTTCTTGTCGAGTCGAGCGCGGATGTCAACACGCGAAATGGCATCGAGGAGACACCACTAGATCTTGCCTCTAGAAATGGGAAACGCGACGTCGTGGTCTTCCTGGCGGAGGTCATGGGAGTGGGAGATGTGGATTCCTGGGCGGGCATGGGCGTGACTACGCCGGATGTGGCACCACAAGACACGCATTCCGATGTAGTGGAGTCTTCACCCAACCGTGGCGACAACGCAAATTTTCTTGATTACAAAAGGGGTTCGTTGCATACCGCATCTCAACAGGGAAATGTTCGCACCGTACGGTCATTACTCGGCCGCGGCGTGGATGTCAACGAACGGGGCGCCTTTAACCGGACTCCGTTGGATTGCGCGTCAAGGGAAGGAAGACTTGAAGTTGCAAAGTTATTAATCGAGCATGGTGGGGATGTGAATTCCCGGAACAAGGCCGGGTGGACCTCCTTGCACACGGCATCACTATACGGACATCTCGATATCGCGCGTCTGTTACTTGATCAGAGCGCCGATGTGGACGCACAGAACCAGAACCTCTGGACTCCATTGCATCTCGCATCAGTCAACGGTCACCTCGAAATTGTCAAGTTGCTACTCGAACGAGGTGCAGATGTTCACGTGCGGAACGATGAAGGCCTGGCCGCAGCTCAGCTAGCATTAAGAAGCGGAGACCGGGATATTGTGCGATTATTGTCGGAGTATGGTCTACATTGAGGTATGATCGACCATCGTACCAATCCACACGCTCATTCCTATCTTTTTTAGCCTTGTGGTGTTATTGCTTTGTTCGACGTCGAGGGCAACTTCTGTTAGAGCGGGAGAAGGCAGCAACTAGTGAGAGGATAATGGTCCAGTGTTATTAATAAGGGGAGGGATAAGAAGTTGTGAGAATAAAAGCAAGCTGCTTTGAAGCGGGGGTGGCAACAACCGAGGCATCGGTGAGGCTAGCGGATGCGTCACGGTGTAGGGAAAGGTGTTGAGGTCGCTAACAGTGACTTCGCGGCAAGCTAATAGGAAACACCTAAAGATGTAACTCCCTGGCGGCACTTTCCTATCGACATTGAGTAACTACCAGTGACAGTACGGGAGGGGATTAAACGATAGGAGAGGGGGTATTGGCAGGGACGGTGTACTTTGAGAGTACTCATTATAATGTTTTCCTCGGAAATAGGATATGGCGAAGCGCGACCAGGGTATTCGGTAGGCGACACAAAGGTTAAAGAGTATTTGGTGGTTGTGGTGGTTTCATGACGTTGCTTCAAGTAACAACAATGATGGGCTGGTCTGACTCTAAAAGATCTCGAGAGAAGGAATATCACACCTTCAGGCAGTTGAGAGGGTGATCTCAGCTTCAGACCCAAAGCCAACAAGCTTTTTCATTGTAGCATAGTCGAAATAGACACAACAAATAGTACGGTTGCAGTGGGATGATCTATAGCATAGAAACAGCTGATCAAAGTCGGTGCATGGATACTACAGGGTTCAAGCAACAAGGGTTCGAACGTTCGGGGGAGGTGCACGTGGTGGATGGCCTGGACAGGCCGTGAACAATGCCTCAAGTGAGCTACTGGAATGGTATCCCCATTGGCCGTGAGACCTTCTCACGGTATTGCCCAATCCCAGAGAGCAACCCAATGAGAGCGTTGAATTTCCAGGGTGATTCAGATCTAAAGCACACATACTCAATTTATGCCCAGTGCTGAAAGTCCTCGACAACTCACCCCCACTCTTCGCTCGCACGCCCAACCCACAAAAGCCAGCGCGAGGTGCGCCTCTCGTGCAGGCACTTTTTTCCTGGATAGTATCGTATTCAAAGTACAAGGTCTTACTTTTGTTCCCTCCAGCGATCTCCTCCCAGCAGATGTCTGCGCGAGAAGACCAATCCGCACTGGATTGCTGGCCCGCACGGGAGAGTCCGTGGTACGGGTGAGCATATGCCTTGACGCTCCGAGGGGACAATACAAGGTCGGAGTGCTCTTCAGGCTCAACGTCGTCGTCGAATAATTCGCGGATTCCTGTCGTGATGTCAATCTCGTTCGCATAGACGAGAGCTAGCGTGTCGGTAGTGACGAGGATGACACAGTCCTCTTGAGGCGAAACGTCAAGTCGTGGCCAGACTCGCACCCGCGCACAACGCGAAGTACTCGTCGAGTTTGGGCTCAACCATGTCAGATATTGTATCACTCAGAATTCGTTGATGCAAGGTCGCCTCCACCTCAAAGAAAGTAGCCACGTCTCCGGGACGGTTGCGCGAGAAGCCCGTCTTACAATCCGTGCAGGACTCTGCGACCAAGATAGTGGGGTACTCCTTGATGGCATGCCCGAATATGCGACCTGTCGAGTTAGTTGTAGATCTGACGGCCCATATCTGTGATGAAAGGTGACTGGATGAGCGAGGTAATAAGAGTGGCTGCCGTTAAGGTTCTTGTTATAGCTCCCGATGGGAGATGAAGCTCAGTTGTACGGCGACATGTAACAATCAATGATTAGGTGCTTATAAAGGGACAGATCTATGAACATTGTTGCAGTGACCTCCAGGAACACGACGAGATCGCCTTGTGAGTCGGCCACCATGCGCATCATCACGGTCGACTTGGTTCATAGCGAGAGCCAAATGCTAGATTTGCCGTCAGGACTTGACAAGGTGGGTATCGTCCAAGTTGGGCTGAAGGACCTGCATATACTAGAGGTTGAGACGTGGCTCTTCGGAGAGAATCTTCTCTAGCATCCGATCATTGTATGCTCACCATGTCAACGTAACCCTGTGGCTGTCGTCTTGTGCGGTTGTGAGGATCCGCACGGGTGATTTCAATATCATGGCCATGAACGTGTCAAGTGTGAGAGGACCAGAGGGGGTCTTGGTCATGCGAGAGAAACGATCAAGCGGGCCCTCGCCGAGAAGCATATCATCGAGGACGATCGTAGTTCTTTATGGTCACGAGCAAAGGCAATCTCCTAGGCGGTTCGGCAACATGTAAGTGCGCTTAGATAAGCACGACATCAGCCAAAGACGAGTCGGTATCACGATAGAACATAGTCGTATACCAAAGGTCCTGGACCCATTGCTCGTAACTATTCCAAGCAAGAGAATCTCGACTCTAGCATCCGTATACGCAATTTGCTCGTGGGAGAGACACTTCAAGCTCTCTTCTTGGACATCCTGCGAGGCCTGGCCATCAGGGGAACTCAAATTTCCTTAATGCATCTTAATGCATCTTAAAGTCAT
>QLOZ01012097.1:493-45428 GCA_003314065.1 Lactarius sp. MG50 | reverse complement strand
GTGCGCCTCCGCCGACAACGGACTCTTCTGCGTCGACGCCCTCCCGGAGTCGCGTCGGTTCATTGGCGATAAGAACGCGCACTGGAGCACGTTCATCGAATGGTTCGTCCGCCCCGTCGAGGAGGTCAACACCAGCGCAGTCTTCCGAATCTCCCGAACCAAGTCGTGGAAGACCTACAGCACAGCCCGTTGGTGTATAGTCTATGGTAAAACCACAACCTGGGATATGTTATACCTCTAGATCTCGGAGAACTTGTTAAGTTATGCTGTACTTGTAGATGGTATTTATACACAGTTAGTATAAAGGTGTCTTTAAAAGAACATTCGTGCTGACTCAGACACAAGAGCAGACACAGTCTCGGCAGGACGCGATCATGTGATGGAACGCGGTGTCACGTTTTAACTGTGTCTGATTATTACCGTTGACCCCACCAGGCTACTACTACTTCCACTCCTAATCCTCACTCTCTTCCTCATTTCCTCGCCGTGATGGCCTGGAACATCGACTATGAACACGACTCAGAGGAGGTGGTCGACCTAAAGAGGCATATTGCGGAACAAGGTTGTTGGCGTCTTCATCTAGGATGTTGTCCAAACTTTGTCGACTCACGTTCTATTGCTGTCTCAGACAACCGTTACTCGACTCTCCAAAGTCAACTGATTAAGACGAAGGATGCATTGGAAGATAATAAAGCCGCGCTTGATGAAACCACCTGTAAGGTATGCTGGGAGTTCCTCGACATCTAGGTCTATATTTGAACTGCGGTGGTCATCTAGTTGCGCCTGGAGGCTGATAGGGCACTTCGCCTTGACGAGCAGCTTCGAGAATGCAAAGAAAGACTCGATAAAGAGAATTTCATGCGTCAAAATGCAGACCTGGCTATCCAATCTGCTTTGGAGAAGGGCAAACAAGAGGAAGCCACTCGAAGAGAGCTCCAACAGGCGCTCGAGTCTGTCTCTTCTCGCGAGACCTCTTCCAACGCCACCATATCGAACCTAAGAAACGAGAAGGCTGCTCTCGAGCGTCGCACATGGGAACTCGAGGCGAATCTGCAACAAGTTATCAGTGCGGCGACTCCCAAGCGAAGAGGTCACGCACGCTCGTCCTCATTCTCGGACGTCCGGATCACCACGCTCGAGCGAGACCTCGGGGAGTCCCAGGCTTCGGTGACGGAGCTTCAGGCTGAACTTGCGAAGGCTCAAGAGAAACTTAGGCGCACCGAGGAGGATCTCTTCCGAGTCGAGAACGAGAGGACGGTGCTTGAGCGCCGGACAGGTGGCGAGATGAAGAATATGCAAGAAATGTTAGCGAGTAAGGATGAGGAGATCACGCGGCTGTTGGGTGGGGTGGATGTTGGACTCGCGCAGGAGCGCGAAGAGGAGCTCATCCGGAGAGTAGAGGAGGAAGAGGCCAAAGTACTAGCCCTGGAGCGACTATTATCGGAATCTCGGGATCTCAAGACCATGGAGAGTGCACTACAGAAAGCAGAAAAGCGACTCACAGCCGAGATAAGCAAAGCCAAAGGCTTGGAAGAGAAGAATGCTGGTCTTAATAGGGATGTGAAACGGGTGCGGGACGCGCTGGAGGAATCGCGCACCCATGCTCAGAGTCTCGACTCAGCATTAGATGACAAGGCTTCCCTTGTCCATTCCTTACAGGCCCAGGAAAGGTACGCTAGTGGCTTCTCGCTGTCTGATGCGTTCTCATATCATTGCAGTGTTCTTAGGGCACAGGTAGACGCCCAACAAGAGGAAATTCGATCTTTGAGAGCTACTGAGTCAATTGGTTTGTTCATCTGACCCGTTCTTCAAGAAGCGACTGACTAACTCGACATTTAGGATCCACTTCGAGTGCTCAATCAGGACACGGCTGGGCGGGCGTCGGAACAGGCGTTGGGCCAGTGGAGAAACTCCTTGCTGCCGTGGACCGCCTAAGGAACGAGCGCGACGAATTGCACCGGCAACTCGAATTTCTGCAGGTAGAATCCATGTTTACCATCAAGGCGCTTGAGGACAAGATAAAATCTGGGGTTGCAACAACGACAGTGGCCACGGCCGCCGAGGATCCTCGCATTTCCCAACTCCAGAGTGAAGTCCAGGACCTTCTCGGGCGATTAGCAAAGACCAGCTCGCGCCTACATATCGACTCGTCCTCATCAGCAACAGAGTCATCGCGCCTTGCCCTCATCGCTTCCGCGTCCCTGGTAATGGTGGGCCACCTACAGACCCGTGTTGATCACGACACCGTGGTGAAAGACCAAGCTCGCGTTGAGATCTCCGGCCTCCACTCTCGATTGCAAGACACTGTTGGTTCACACGACGAGTCCCTTCGCACAGCTCATGGTCTGCAACAGTCATTACACGACGCCCAACAGCAGCGCAACGACCTGCTCCTCCAGGTCGAACACTTGCAGTCTCAGGTCGCAGCAAATGGTCGTATTAGGGAGCAGTACCGAGAGTTGCAGTCTAATCTCGAGGGTACGATCGCTAGGCTCTCCGATGTCACGAAGGCCCTTGAAGATGCGGAATCCGAGCGTAATTCTCTCAAGGTGGAGCTTGTCAACCTTCAAGGGGACATGGCGTTAGCCCAAGAGGAACTGAAGCAGGCTGAGCAGCGCTACAGTGAGCTTCAAAATCAACAACTCTCCTCTATGTCATCTACACAGGTCAACCGCAAGTTGAAGGAACAAATCGAAGAACTAGATGGTCGTGTTGCACGTCGCACGGAGCAGATCGGTATCCACCAGCACGACATCAAGCGTCTTGAAACCAATCTCAAACTCCAAGAGGATCGGATTGGTGAGATGACAAGCGAACTCGAGGTTGCGATGTCCGAAAAGGAGAGCATGGTTGAGGATTGTGCTGATGCGCGAGAGGCGCGAGATCGTGCCCTCAAGAAGGCAGACGACCTGGAGGACGCTGTGGCAACTCTGGAGACGCAGCTACAAGCACTGGAAGAGCAGCACGAGATCGAGGTGGCCACTTTGGTCGAGGTCTGGTCTTCTACGTTGGTCCAATCACGGTCATCAACGACGCGCCTCCATGCCGCCGCTTACCAGGCGACCGCCGCGAAAGCAGACATGGCGCAAAGACTCCAGTTGGTTTCTGCCGAGCACAATTCCGTTGTAGAACTTCTGCACAAACAGGCTTCGCACCTCGGCCTGGCACAGAGTGTAGCTACTACCCACAGAGAAGAGGCTCGCGATGCCGTCGTCGCCCTTGCTGTCGTTCAAACGGCCAACGCAGAATCTCGACGCACCATGCGGTACGATCGAGACAGGATTTGTGCCCTTCTCTCTGCCACTCGGGATGAGCTCAACACTCGTTGCGAGGAGATCAGTTCTCTGCAAGATCAGTTACAGAGGTTGCGCGCGCACGGCCTCGCAGAAAGTACCGAACAGCATTCGACACATTCTGCGGAGGTCAAAAAACTACGGGAGGTCAACACGAACCTTGACCGACTTCGCGCTGAGCTGGAAGACGAGCTGGAGCAAACGCGGAAAAGGCTTTGTGTCACCATTGAAGAACGGGATCAACTTCGCGCAGACAATGACGCGATCAGTGCGCAGATCACTCAGCTCCAATCAGACCACACGGAACAGCTCGAATCTCTGCGAGGCAAGCTTCAGCAAGTTGCGGTAGACCTTCAGGAGGCTCGGGAAGCGCATGCCGCTGCGGAGAGTACCTGCTCAAAGCTGTCTGCAGCCAAAGCTGACCTGGAGAATCGTCTCGACTACATCTCGCAGCAACAGGACACAGACAGTGAACTGGTTGCCGAACTCCAGAGCCGTGAAGCTGACCACAGCAAGCAGTTGCTCGATGTCCAGAACCGCCTTGATAAAGCTATGGAAGAACTTCAGGAAACGGCGGACGAGAGGGAGGAACTTGAAATCGCTCTCGAGCAGACAAAAACCGAGCTCTCCAAGGCCAAGGACGTCATGGAGGACCACGTCTCCCAGCTGGTGCAGGAGCGCGATGCGCTCCAGGAGAGCCTGGACCAAGTCGAATCTCGGCACGCTACTGAGGTGGACCAGGCCCAGGGTCGCTTGCGAGATCTCCAGGCCGAGGCCAAGTCGCTTCGAGCGCAGCTGGACAAAGCGATCGTAGATCATAAACGTATTCGTGCCACTTTTGAAGCGGAACTCCGAGGGTCTATCGAACGCTATGAAGCATCGAATGCACAGCGAGACGACATCAAGGTCCAATTGTCTACTTTTGAGGCTGAATACGATGATATGGAGGCCCGCCTTCAAGCTGCCCTGGAGGAGAAAGACGCACTAGAGGCCAAGAACACGAATCTTGAGTCTGATATTCAACGTGCTTTCTCTATGCAGCGATATCTCGAGAGCCAGCTTAAGGACAGGTCGGTGAAGTCTGTATTACGTGCCTTTCTCTTGTGTTTCTACCATCCTTTTACAGTGCACATGAGGCTGCCACCGTGAAGACAGAGCTCGAACAAGTCAGGGAAAATTTCGCGCATGCTGAACGGGATGGCAAAGCGGCGGAAATGCAACTTACTTTCCAGGCGGCACAACACGAACAAGCGATTGCTTCCCTCAAGCGGGAGATCCAGCTCCTGCGGGCAACACCAGGGCAAGATGAAATAGTTCAGGAACTTGAGGAAAAAATCGGTTATATGGATGAGTTGATGCGCTCCAAGACACAGGAGATCGAAGAAAATGACGACCGCTTCATTGAGTACGTGCTCCAAACCCCGTCGCTACCCGCACCGATTGAACCTATCATGTCTCCTAGACTCCATAAGGAGAAAAAGAAGTTGACTGCGAAGGTCGAAACACTCACCCGGAAAGTGCAAACCTTACAGACCAAGCTGGCAGCTCTCAGGGATGCTACACTCAACCAGAACCCAGCGCAACCCATCGCCTCCACCGCAAAACAAAGTCCTCCCATTAAAGAATCTGTTGCAGCTGCCCCAGTACAGTACACCAAAATGTCGCTTCCCGTCTCAGTCACGCCCGGCTCCCCACCTCGTTCTCGCGCCAGGTCCGGCCCTTCTGCGCCCCTCGGTCCCAAGACGCCTGACCGCGGACCTCCCCCATCCGTTTTCCGTGCGAAGACGCCTGAGCCTGCAAAGGCGTCCTCCTCTAGACCCCAAGATCCACTACCAACAGCCATAGTTGTTGGTAAGAAGCGAGCCGCTCCAGACGATGGGGACGAAACCGAAACTGTGCCAGTCCAGGGATTCACTTCCGAGGGGGTACTCGCTACTGAGCGCAACGTTACCACGCCAAGGAGGCGAAAGAGCCCCCGCACCGGCTTCACCCCGGTTCGAAACACCACAACCCGCCCGTTGACGACACTCTCGACGGAGCCTGCTGCGCAAGCCGCCGCACCTCCCATTATTTCTGATGTCACGAACAGCCCGCGAGGTCAGCCACACGAAGCAAAGGCCAAGCGAAGCTGGCTGGGCACGCATAAGTCGAGATCTACACAATCCAGTAATAACGGGACAGAACGGACAGCTTCAGCACGGCCTGGCGCCGTTGAAAGAGTTCGCTGACGCTCTACTTTCTTTTGGACTCTTAGTGTCTAGTCTCATCGCTGTCGCTACATGTATCGTTATCCGTCATGTTAATTTATTTCCAATCACGCTGTGAAACACACACACATGGTTTATTTCTTATGGCCGTGCCTAACTCTTGGCGACTCGGATACTGTCATGGTGACGGAGGCGTTGAAAATTAATCATCCATCCGACTTGCCGCGAGCCGGACCACCGAGACACTCGACTGACTCAGGGCCCCGGGCTCATTCCACGACTGAACGTACTGAATGCCCAGCTTAGTACAATTAACTCCACCAACCCGCGGATCTCAGTGAGGAAATAGTACATCAATTTAATACTCTGGAGACTCGGATTACACCATGTTCAAAAGCATCGGACGTTCTCTTCCTGATTTCTCGACAGACTTGCGAGAAAGACAAGATTGGGAAGTCGGGTCACTCATAACTCTTGACCACCTCTTGAATCCCGCCGCCTTTGCTTTTGATCCTGTGTCGAGTATACTTGCGATCGGTAGGTGATCATTGTTCCAGCCTGATAGATGGATGTCATGTAATTCGACAGGTACAACCGACGGAACGATCCGAATATTCGGAGCCCCCGGCGTTGAGACGAGCTTGTCGCTCTCACCGCATACACCCATCAAATTCCTGCAATTCGCAACGAATGTATTCAAGCTGGTCTGTATAGGCGAGTATCACTAAGTGCACTTGTCCACGGATCCCGTTCTGAACCAGAGTGTAGATGCAGATCACAAGTTGTACCTATGGGACCTTACACCGCACGGGGGAATCAAGCTAGAAGCCAACATGCGCTTTGGCCGACCAGTAACGTCAGTTCTAGTCCCGAGTTAGGGAAGAGATGTACGAAGCTGAAGGTGTGCCACCACTAGCTGCCTCACGCTTTCTCCCTCCCATACCCATGTCAGTTCTTCAGCTACCTTCATAACTAGAGTCCTCCTGAAACCTTCGCCTTACAGGCGTTCATCGGACTAGAATCCGGAGAGATCCAAACATATGACTTGCTATGTCGGCGTACCTCTGCATACGTTATCACAAACGCCTGGGAAGTCTACGAAAAGGACCTAATCGCCAGTGGGATGCTTGTGGACACCGATGGGACATCGTAAGTGCGATTGTGCCATACAACTTAAACATTATCAACAGTTTTTACGTAGGAGGATTCCTGTGGATGTTGTTGTGCATCCGAGAAGCCTCAATTTTGTGTTCGTCGCGTATGGAGGTATTTTCCCGAACGTGATTGTCCCGTCTTCCTCTGGCTGAGGCCTGCCCTTTCACAGGCGGCATCGTGTTCCTCGATCTTGTAATGTGGTTATTGAGCTGTTCGAGGAGGATATTGATAAGGTAGTTCACAGAAAGAACAGAAGACATTACGGACATATGAGCTTCTCGTTCCCGCAGGGGCCCCAGGAGGTTCGGGCTATACCGATCCTGTGATTCATTTCATGCCCTTCATCATGCAGGAACGCTGACACTATTGCTTGGTAGGACCTCCTCAAACACCGAAGGCCCAATGTTTCGTCTCTCTCCGTACATCCCACTGGCCATTTCTTCGCTGTTGGCCACGTGGATGGGTCCATAGCTTTTTGGGCGGTAGAAGACGGCGAGCAGCCACTTATGGTTCGAACCTTGGATGAGGTCGATGTTCACAAAGTAGACGGTGAAAAACTGGAACAGTACCTCCCAGATGAAGAAGGGCCTGCGAAACGCCCCAGTAAGCTTCATGAGCCTAGAGAACCCATCTTCAAACTTGCTTGGAGCGGCTACCCCAACTCTTATGACCCAAGAGGAGGCGAGACATCTCTAGTCATTCTTGGTGGCCAGTTCGCCCATGATCCACCCGGAATCAACGTTCTCTGGCTTCCTGCCTTCAATCCACCTGCTCCACCGAGCCACGTTACCGGCCACTCATTGCACCCATTCTTCCGGAACGCGATGCGAGAGTCTCTAGATCCATTAAGCGCGTACTTTTATGGTACACCTGGTCTTACGCAGGACTTCTTACTCACCCCACGGGACAGCCCACACTTCGGCGGAACCTGGAATCCCACTGCGATAATGATGCTTTTTGAGAGTGGGGAACACACCCGTGCGATTGAGGCACGGCAGTTTCCGCCTCTTGAATTCCTTGCAAGTACCCAGGAACTATCTCAGAGTGCAGAACAACCCGAGGAAGACAGTCATGACAATCTTGCGCAGGACCTTGCGGCCACTTTGCAGTCGATGACCATAAATGAAGAACCCAAGAAGCTCCATCTTCCTCCTTCGTTATGGAGCGGCCCAGATGCCATTGTCGAGGCCACTCTTTTCTCGCTCGATCGCATCGCATATGAGACGCTTTCTAGAGCGAGTGAGCACAGTCCGGATCATTTCCCTCTAGAAGGTGGAATTGCTATGCCAGACGAAGAAGTTGCTGGCGTGATTAAATACGCCAAGGTAGTTAACGACCATTTTTCCGATTGCCAGTCTTACGTGGCTCCTCGTGCAGTTCGAACCTCGTCGTATTGCCGTCACGAGGAATGCCGACCTCTCGATACGCTTTCTGGACATATCTGTGCAACTCCTTATCCCTTCACCGTCGTCTCCTTTCACGTCTGCATTTCCTCGCGCCCTTCTTCACTTGTCGATTGATGTCCTCGCTCTCGCCGGGTTACCAGACATCGCAGCGCATCTACCTTCCAGTTATTCGGAACAAGTACGAATTGACGACGTACAGCTTGCTGTCGAATCACTGGAGGTTGCTCTCGTACTCAGTGGAGGAGACATTTTGGTGTACAGGATGGCGGATCGTCAGAGCATCACGGCTAGACAGCTTCCCGACAAGCAACTCGTGTCACTGGAACACGTACCAGTTGCGAATGGCCTGTGTTTCAAACCCTACTTTTTAGTAAAAGCCGAGGCACCGGTCACTGCCTTTGCAATATCGGATGTCGGTGAGGATTCTAGTTACTTCCTTCTTCTTTGACTACATGACCTTTCAGGTTTTGCTTCTGTTGCATATGCGAACGGATCACTGTCCATAATAGACATGCGTGGTCCCAGAGTGATACTCCAGACCGCCAAAACCCAACAGCCCACACACCACCATTCATTCATACCTCGCAACTCAGCCAATACTGATCCAGTTTCGAGTCTCGCGTGGGCCATCAGCGGAGTCAAGTCAGGCTAGTCACCCACCAGTTACCCACTCGAGAAGTACCGTTAACGTTGTCGCTCGCTTTTCAGATCCCTCTCCGCGAATCCGCCTAGTTGCCGTCCATGCCTCCGGGGTGATTCACATCTATACGTTTATGCGAGGTCCCGACGGTACATGGTCCATCCCCTCCCCACCATCTGAGGCCGAAGGTGTAGCGGCTCCTTTGCATGGCGGAACGTTCATCCTTGATGCGCACACGGGCGCGCAGTGTAAAGCCGACAAAGCCCGCCTTATGGTCGCCCTCGAGTTCAAAGCGTCACCAGAAACTACAGAAGAGAGAATACGGTGCCTATTGCTTGTAACAGGGGCGAAAGGCGCACGCTGCTTTGCGGATTTCGGTCACGAACGGGTAGCAAGGGTAGATTGGGCCCATAAGACAGGAGGTGTAGTGCGTGCGCATGTACTAGAGCGGAACGGTAATGGCCTACCATTTTTCAACTCGAGCGCTTCTGACGGCGCCCACTTTAGGATCTTACGCGTTGGTTGTGTTCACTGACAAGCACGAGGCACTCGTGTATTCTGTCCCGACGTTGGAATACCTGCACACCTTACCATTGCCCACTACTTCTTCTATGTAAGTGATCCTGTCTTACCATTCGTCGGCTCTAATCAGAGACCAACGGTTCGCCTACCAGTCCACCCTCAGTGGACTCGACAGGCGATCTCCTAACGCTCATCCCGCTGCACGACACTTTGGCCGTTCGCCCAGCGCGCGGGGCTTCCCCAACACCTTCCTCTGGTAGTACCGCCGCACCCTCCATCTTTTCCGTGGCGACGACCAACACTGCCGCCACGTCAAGTACGGGTGTTGCATCTCAGTCTCCTGCGAAGAGCTTGCGCCTTGATTCGTTCTTTGCCACCCGTCGCGGATACCACGTTCCGCTCGTCTCGCTCACGGAGTGCAAAGACGGCACAGAGCGCAGTACCCTGCCAGCTCCGGCGCCAGTAAGCCTTGGGCCGGCGGACTGGCGGTCCTTACTTGGTGGGCTAGTCGGCCTGGGAAGTGTAACTGGGGACCAGATCGATCTACTTCGTATGTATTCGCCCTATATTGGATGCTGTACCTTGGCGAAGCGGCTGACGATCGGGACCTGGTGTCTTTGTAGTGGCTGGCCCGGATAGACCTGTCCCGGAAAAGCCTGAGCCCCACACGGAACGGGCAGGTTACACCGAGTGGGAAGCAGGACCGAGCAAGGCAGGGACGACGATTACATCAACTGAACATGTGAAGGGCAACTTGTACGACAGGTTACACGCTGCTGTTTCAGAGCGTGGGTAGGTTTTTTTTTTTGCTTTCTTAATGGGGATGCCAAGAATAAGTGTATACTTTCAGGGAAATGCTTGGAAACTTGGAAACGAGTGTCAACTCTTTAGAACAGGGAAGCAAGAATATGTTGGCACAGGCGAAACTGCTAGCAGCAAAGCAAACCGCCAAGGCCTGGATGCCAAAATTCTAGACCACATCCAAGGGATGGAGACCGAGGAACCTCGAAGAGTGATAGGAATACATGGCAAGAAATTTTTATACTGTATACAAGGTACAAGGAAGGTGAATGATACGATACGTGGTCAAGCTTGTACAAATACACTAAACGTGCTGGCCTATTAATCGTCACGCCATGGACATGAATATATTCGTGACAGCGGCGGTCATCTTCTTGCGGTGCTCGTTGAGCATGCCGAGGAAGCCATCGTCGGCAGTCGTCTCGCGCCTGTGATCCCACTCCTCAGTGTGACGAGTTACTTGGTGAGCATCGTCAAGCTGAAGAGTCAAGAGCGAATTGACAACCTGGGTGAAACATGATCGGTTAACTGCATTATGACGGCACAGGAAATGCGTGAACCTTAAACGGCGAAGCGGTCTCGGCATTGCGGAAATACGCGACGTCCTGGTCAATAAGGAGTAGGTTGGCAGGCGTTCCAGGTGGGTTCTCCAGCACGCGAAGCTTTCGAATTTCACAGCGGGGGAAGAGCTATGAAAGTGTGGA
Organism: Lactarius sp. MG50; assembly: GCA_003314065.1. NCBI lineage: Eukaryota > Fungi > Basidiomycota > Agaricomycetes > Russulales > Russulaceae > Lactarius > Lactarius sp. MG50. The sequence continues at coordinate 34,700 of QLOZ01012097.1, read as the reverse complement.
GCGACAAAGTGCATTCGACGTCAGGTGCAACCCGAATTGGAGCAATATGGAACGTGCCTTGGGAAGTGCATCAAACTGGGCACGGATAGAGTCTATGCCGCGAGCGATGCCAATAGGGTCATGGAAGATTGCGTCACGAGTGTAGATTTCATATGAACTCTGCGTATTTGCAAGAATTAGGGTCTGAATGTGGCAAAGGACGATCGGAAGCATACGTTTTGGGGCCTGCCGGAGTACAACTCGCGTAAAGCGCGTATGATCCGCGCCTCCGGACTATTAGCAATAGCATCAACGCTACGCTCTGGAAGTGCGCGCGTCTGGTCAGGAGTGAGGCCCGAGGCATTAGGCTTCTCATTGGAGGCGGTGGTGCTGACGAAAACCATTTCTTTAGGAGCACACTGACTATGCAGGGGTGGCTTTGCGTTGGATACACGACGAAGAGAGGTGGTGCGGGTTATCTGGAAGTGAGGTTGATAGAGAACCATGGGTGGCTTATAAGCGGGAGGAGTGGAGAGAGGAGAGGAGGATCGAGCGGGATGGATTGAGATTTGAATTCCCCGCCAACTTAAATAGCAGGATCAGGCGGTCATTGTCCTCGTCATTTCATTGGGCTCTCCACCCCAAATGCTTCCGGCGACATTTGGATTCGGAATCACTTCAAAGGGCATCCCGATAGTCTGGAATGCACGCCACGCCGCCACTGGTCTCGCTGGAATCCACATAGTACAGTTATGACATGGAAATTTCCATTGATGAGGGAGAGTGAAAATTGAAGCCAGCCCTGTAATGAGTCAGCTATATGTCGCCAGCGCATCCTCAATCACGAACCCGAAGGGCAAATGATTGCTGGCAAATCGAGGGCAATCGGAGCCGACAACTACAAAGGCGGGGTACGTATTATGTAATCATATCTACATACTCCCCCCCCCATAGTGTTGGCCATAACTACTAGATTGGTGTACTGTGGCACAATCCAGTGTTGTGTCTGTTGAAATTTCGATGGCCTCCTACGATTCATTACACCGACAATGCCGGACTCTCGAATCTCTATTCGATGCAAAGCTTACGTCCTATGCCCGTCTCGCAGCAACCATCTCCCGCGCTGGGGCTGAACACGACGTCGAGGCCGGTCCATCCTGGCGTGAGGCGGAGAGCGAGGTGGAGGATCTTCTCGAAAAGGTACGTTCCCCGTTGTCCGCACCTCTCTCCCTCGACGAGCCTAGAAGACCAACTGGAACTTGCGATGGATAGCTTGGCGAGACGAACGCGGCGCTGGACGCGGTCGCCCTGGACACTAGCAATCCTCCGTCGCAATCCATGTTGCGTGCTATTCAACGCCACAGAGACGTCTATCAAGACTACGGGAGGGAGTTTAGGCGGACAAAGGTATGTACTACCGTTTCCGTCTCCCATCTCTCAAACCCCGTACTTTGTCATTTCCCTCATACAAAATGTTCCAGGCAAATGTACAGGCGGCCGTTGATCAGGCCAACCTGCTCAGCGGTGTACGCAACGACATTGAGTTTGTGTTCTCCCGTCATCTGTTCCAGGCAAGGCCGGTGTGCTGAGAACGTTAAATCTTGACTAGCGCATACAAGTCCTCTGCTGCGGAGGCTTTACTCGCAGAGCGTGGGCATATCGACAGCTCACACCAAATGATTGACGCTACACTGGAGTATGCTCTTGTTCGCAGCCTTGCTTGTCGTTTCCACTGATGAGCGAGTGCAGACAAGCTCACGAGACGCGCGTAGAGTTTGCACGCCAACGCTCCTCGCTTGGTTCCATCCAGACTCGCATGGTTGGCGTACTTAGTTCGTAACTTTCCCTCGGCAAAACTCTCGGCTGACTTTCAGTGTCCAGACACAGTACCAGGGATCAATAATATCCTATCCATGATCCATAAGCGCCGGAGACGCGACGCGTATATTATTGGTGGTCTGATTGGTACCTGTCTATTCTTCCTTTTACGCTACATGTTTTGGTAGTGCTTAGCGTTCAGGACAAGACAAAGTTCATTTTTATGGTGTTTGGATACCAATAGGTGCTCTATAATCAAACTCTGTGTATTCATGTGCCCTCGGTTCGTCCCCTCAACGTGTCGGGGAATTGCGCGAGCACTCGATGCTGAGCCTACATCGAAACCTAAAAGTCATCTTCGTCTTCCATATCACTTTCTATTAGATCGAGACTGTAATCTCGTCTCCGCCGCTCTCGCGCCGATGGCCTTTTAGCCGGCGCCGCGTGCCCACCCTTCACGAATGCATGCCAGTTCATCTCGAGCCGTCTGACAACGCCCCAGTGTGCTGGGTCTAAGGGTGGCGAGTCTTCCCACATGTCCTCGATTGGCCACCCGCGAGTTTCCGCAACCATGCATACCATGTCCCACGTGCGTGCTGGAGCGTTGCACGCATCGGGATAATCGGACTCGGCAAGGAGGCGAGTTGGTGCGCACGCACGGATGAGTGCGAGGTAATTCGGCGAGCGGCCATTGATAGCCGTCGAGAGCGATAAGAATACGTTCGGATGGCGCTTCTGTGTTATCCATCAAAAGACATTCCTCCTCTCCTTGGGGGAGGGGAACGGAAGCGAGGCGGTGGGGTGGGGCAGGTGGAGACGGAACGGACGCACCTCAATGTCGAGCCACACCTCGGGACTGAGTGTGCAGCTGTGTACGTCGATGCTGATCGCGAACCACGCAGCACCGTGCGTCGCCGCCATGCGGTCGAACAGCGCAAGTGTCTGTGCGGGTGCCTTGACGCTGTGCAGGCTCACGTTGCGCCGCAGCTCGACCGCGAGAGCGAGCTGCGCCTCGAGGATAGCCAGTTGGTGCGCAAAGGGTGTCGAGAATGGAGATAACGTGCGCGAGTTGTTCCCCCCTCCGTCGGGTGCATTGGCGTCGGTGAAGGGGATGCGCGCGGCACGGTCGATCCCTACTTCGCCTAGCATCGCGGAGGGGAACTCTGCCAGGTGCGCGCGGACGTCGGCGAGGACGTCAACGAGGGAGATGGGCGGCGGGAGCGTGGGCAGCAGACGCGCGAAGGCGGCCTCGACCTCGGCGCTGGGCGGTGGCGACGACTCGGGCAGGAAGAGTGCACGGTAGTGGGCTGCATGGTCCGGAGTCGTGCTGGCGGGGGTGCTGAGGGAGATCCGGTGCGTCCACCAAGGGTGGTAGCCAAATGCAGGCACGATGCGGTCTGGGCGTGTCCGCGCGAGAGTGGCGACTTTGGATTGGTCTCCCTCCTGCGTCGCCATTGCACAGAGTGTACATGGAAGGGATTCGATGGTAGATTCCAAGATGGAAGGCGCGTCTGTCGGATGACAGTGTACATCAACGACGTGAGCCAGAACCTCGGGTGCGGGCAACAAATGCGATATCATCTATTTTCTACTCTATCTGTAGCCACGAAGTAGAGAAGGTGACCAGGAGGATCTATCTCCTAAAATTCGATGTGCCTTGATGGGTAGCGAGGGGTCGCTCCGTGAGTGTAAGGTCGCCTGGATATCGTGTCGCGGTGGCGAGCTGTCGCTATATATGTGAATTTGCTTACGTTGCAACCAACGCGTTCGCGTTCCATGTTCCTTCTTTCCTGCCATTCCTTCAAATCTCACTCGCTGAACATCGCACTGCGTCATTATTGCCCCTCTCACCATTTGGAAATACGTAACATGTATCGGAAAGTTACCATAGATACGTCCCCGCCGCCAGCGCGCTGGATGAAGGACACGCTGGACCGAAGCGCGTTCCATCGTACAGTTACTGTACTCGCCGCACGTTTACCTGCAGCCAAGGCGGGATCCGTACTGAAAGCAGAAGCCATGAAAGGGTCAGTATCCACCTTTCCCAGCCGAGGCACCCGATCGCGAGGGTGTCTCGCCACCGTTCTCCGACCCTGCCGAGCTCACACGCGCCACTCCCCCCTTTTTGAAGTCTCATCGTCAATCTGCCAAAAATACGTAGCGTAGTGGCGGATACTGAATTTCCCGGTGGAAATAATAAGCTCGTTTTGCTTCGTGTACAACACGAAGGTGCGCCACAGATAGACTTCATGTCCCTTCGTCGGACAACGTCACTGTGATGTGCCCTCAATGATGCTGATGGACGGCCAAGTGCTTTAGCTGATCTAAATGCTGATGCTCGGTCATATTTGAAATCACAAAACGCATCACTGACAACACACAACATTGAACTTGATTATGCCTATTGGAATGCAGGTGCGTTGGACGTGGTCGCTTAGCGGTTGAAATGCTTTTCTCAGGGGACTATGCCCCTAGATGACATCCTACACGCGATTCTTCCAGAGGAACTCCTCGATGGTTCGCCAACGGGATTTTCGACCGTGGGCCATCTTGGTACATCTATATCTCATGCTTTTCTGCTGTTGCCATGTAGCTTGACCATCGCGTTATCCAGCCCATATGAATCTCAACGATGAATACCTGCCATACAAGCGCATCATTGGACAGGTGATTCTTGACGTGAGTGAGTTGCTTCTGATGTACCTTCTCACGTCAACTGGTGTCTTAGAAAAACAAACGTTTGCGGACGGTCGTTAACAAGCTGGATTCGATAGACACACAGTTCCGGTTTTTTAAGATGGAGCTCTTAGCGGGGGAGCCCAACTACATCGTCGAACATGTCAGTTTACTGCCTCTGCTTCTGCCTCCTTTTTTGCTCAGTATATATGACAGAGTGAATCAGACTGTCGTTTCAAGTTTGATTTCTCCCAGGTGTATTGGAATTCGCGACTGCACACGGAACATGCGCGTCTTGTGGGTATGTTCCAGCCTGATGACTTGATAGCAGACGTGTTCGCTGGTGTGGGCCCGTTTACGTTACCCGCGGCAAAAAAGGGCTGTGCAGTACTGGCCAATGATTTGAATCCCGAGAGTTACAAATATCTCAATATTAATATCAAGGATAACAAGGTATGTAGGTCGCATCATACCAACTGATTCCCAAACAACATGCATTATGTAGGTTTCTGATCGTGCACGTGCATCATGCGAAGACGGACGCGACTTTATTCGACATGCCGCGGCACGGGTCGCGGCTGACCCTTTGCCTGGGTATGCGGGTCCATCACTTTCACAATCGCAGCGCCGTGCACAGTCCCTACAACAATCACGTAGGCTAAATCCCTCGGAACTACCGCCACGCAAGCGCATCGCGCACTTCGTCATGAATCTCCCCGACTCGGCGATCACATTCCTTGATGCATTTCGCGGCATGCTTGTGCCATCATCATCGCCATCAGAGGCAACCACCGGTCTGCAGGCGTTGTACGATGTGATGCCGATGATACACTGCCATTGCTTCACTCGGGAACTGGAGCGAGAGGCAGCCGAGCGAGACATTCGACATGTATGTGCCTTTTTCAGATCCATTAGTTGACTGCGTGTGTTGATTGCGAGGACCGATACACGTGGCAGCGCGTTGAGGAGTGTTTGGGCTGTACATTAAGCGCTGAGAATGAAGTGACAGTGCACTTAGTGCGGTCAGTCGCCCCTAATAAGGACATGTACTGTATTAGCTTCCGCCTACCTCGTGCGACCGCATTCGATCTTTAGCTAATTCGACAGCGAATACCCATATGTTCATTCCCTCGCGGTTGACCTTACCTATGTCGCAAGGACTACAGTAGGTCAGTCATTATCCACTCGTCAATGTCAATGGAAAATGTCAGACCGGATATTTGCGTCGGAAAACAATTGTTACGTCAGCTGACACCGCCAGGAAAAAAAGCGAGACATGTTCGCCAAGCACTGGCATGACTTTTATCCCGCGTCTTCCGCTCTCTCCCGTGCCCGCACCCACACTATATTACACAACAAACACTAGAACCGGGACAACTCTTGCATAGATATCTTTTACAGCCCATAGACGACACAGAACTATACAATATCTGTCTTTCTTTGTTTTTCCCGGCATCAGCCAAGACACTCGTTCCCGCTCCGTTGCGGAAGTCACTCACCCTGAACGTAATCATAGTCCTAATTAACACCGATGTCATCCTCCCCCAATGCGTTGCCTGTGATGCACGCGGACTCCGGTACCGACGGAAATACTGCTTCGCGCGTCGTTCAGAGCGTCAAGAGTGCAGTGCGCCCACAAGAACCGGAGATAAAGCGCTGGCGTCGGGCCTTCGACGCGAACGCCAAGGCCGTCGTCAACGGTGAAAAGTGCGTCCTTACATGTGTTCCTCTAGCTCATAAATTTGATAAATGCGATGGCAGATTCTTGGACCGCGACCAATTTGTAAACACAATCGCACCCAAGGGTGACCTGACGCGTATCGGCCGTGCGCAATTTGCCGTTCTCTTTCGCGTCGCGGACGTCGCGAAACGCGGCCTTTTATCCTGGGACGACTTTGTGATCTTTCAAACCCTGCTCAAGCGGCCGGACGCCGACTACTACATAGCGTTCCAATACTTCGACGTGTATGCACATGCCTACTTTCTACAACCGGCCAGATAGCTGACGCCCGCGCTGTGGTACATAGGGATGGCTCTGGTACTATTGACTTTAGCGAGTTCAAAACTGTGTTTTCGGCCAACATTGGTCCTGACGCGATCCCGTTCAATTTCGACTGGTGCGTGTTAACGTCCGTGCAAAGGCAATCGCTGTGATGCATTATGGGTGTATATAGCGACTGGGTCAAGCTTTACCTGGGGCAGAAGAACGGGGCTCATGTTCTTGGATGTATGTGCGCTCTGCACGGTTGTTATTGACGGCGGCCCTGATGGGTTCCACAGACAATGAATTTACGCAACTCATGAAAGGCCTACAGGGCGAGAGGTTGCGTCAAGCGTTCCAATACTTTGACGACAACCAGGACGGGTTCATTCTGCCAGACCAGTTCAAGCGTATTATCCTTGTGCGTTATTAAATATCTCCCAGCCAACAATTTCAATGACCTTGTATCTGCAGGAACTCGCAGGACACAAACTCTCGGATGCGGTAATTGAACTCTTGCCAACCCTCACGGCGCTTTCTCCCGGTGGTCGTATCTCGTTCTCGGAAGTCATCGCGTGTCATAATGTTATTAGAGGCACGTACGCTGTATTGACCTTATACCAACAACTAATGACATGAGATCCACTTGCGCAATCCTGCAGAGATGGACATCATCGAGCGCGTGCTGCACGAGGCCACCGCAAAATCCAAAGATGGGCGCATTGACCAGACGGAGTTCTTGAATTACGCGGCGTCCACTTCGCGCTATTCGCTCTTCACTCCGATGGAAGTATCCATCATCTTCCACTTTTCTGGCCGTGGTGCCGCGGGCCAGCGTCTAGCTTTAATCGACTTCGCGCAACTGCTCGACCCGCGCTGGCGCGCGCCGGGCGACATCGAGGGCGAGGCGATGGAAATGGCTACTAGTACTACGGTATCGGCCATGCTGTCGAACCTCGCGCAGTCAGCATATAACTTTGTGCAAGGAGGTGAGTGTATCCAGACATTGGACGGCGTGAAGCTAAGCATAATGAAAGGTTTTGCCGGTGCGTTTGGAGCGACCATAGTATACCCGATAGATCTCGGTATGTCACTTTGGAGGTCCTATTTACATGGCATGGTGCTAAAAACCTTCTTCCCAATCTCAGTGAAGGTATGGCAACGATTTCTTTGGATGAGACTTACTGTGACCCCCGGGTTCGTTCCTTGCCGGCTGTAGACGCGGTACGTACGCGCAATGTAATCAGGTCCGAGTCTATTCCTAATAATGAAATTACCTCTAGGATGCAAAACCAGCGAAGCACTATTGTCGGTCAGCTTCTGTACAAGAACAGCTGGGACTGTGTCAAAAAAGTGTTCCGTAATGAAGGCTTTTTAGGCTTTTACCGTGGCCTTGGACCGCAACTTGTTGTAAGCACCTACGCTATTTAGTCGTGGTAGGCATGCAAGATTCAATCATGTCCCAGGGTGTTGCACCAGAAAAGGCGATCAAACTTACGGTTAACGACCTCGTTCGCGGAAGGGCAATGGACCCAGAAACGGGCCGGATATCGCCATTTTGGGAAATCGCCGCAGGTGGGACTGCTGGCGGTTGTCAAGTTGTGAGTACAAGGCGATCGGTCTACCGGAAAGAGCTCAAAATGCAGGACAGGTTTTCACGAACCCGCTGGAAATTGTGTGCGTGGGGCTTAGGCCGCGTCATTGACATGACATAGTTACATTGAAAATCTACAGGAAAATCCGGCTGCAAATCCAAGGTGAAGCTGCCAAAGCCGAGGGTGCTGTGCCTCGAGGTGCGGTCCACATCGTTCGTCAACTTGGGCTTCTCGGCCTTTATCGGGGCGCGTCCGCGTGCCTATTGCGTGACATTCCATTTTCGGCGATATATTTTCCCACATACTCGCATTTGAAGAAGGACGTCTTCCATGAAGGATACCATGGCAAAACACTGTCCTTTCTGGAAACTCTTACCTCCGCTGCAATAGCGTACGTGAATGCCTGACGGCCTTGTTCCCTTGTGGGGCGTTTCAGACGTGACTGGCTAACAACCCGCGTATTGGATGGCGTTGACTGATGGGTAGTGGCATGCCCGCAGCCTACCTCACGACTCCGGCAGGTACGGGAATTTACCCGAATCATTCGTGATGGAACAAGGACTGATATCCCACGTCGGGCGTGTGACAGACGTCGTCAAGACCCGGTTACAAGTAGAAGCTCGCAAGGGACAAACAACCTACAAGGGTCTTGTTGATGCGTTCACCAAGATTTGTACGTAAAATCAAATCGAGTGGTGTCACAGGGTCGCCTTCATCCAGATTAACAACAGATCGCGAAGAAGGCTTCAGAGCACTGTTCAAAGGTGGCCCAGCACGCATAATTCGATCCTCGCCTCAATTTGGATTTACGCTTGTGGCATACGAATATCTTCACAAGGTGATGACTTATGAAAATCCGGATCCGCTGTGTCACTGATTGCAACATTGATACATTGCCCTATTGCTTTTGAAAGCTCTTACCGGTGAGAGATTCTGTCTCGTGGCTATGAAAGAGACCTCTGATGGGGTTGTCCGGTTACAGTACCCGTGGAAAGAGGCGCCCCGGGAAGTGGAGACGGCGCTTACCTCGCGTGGCGAAGAGATTGCCAAGACTCGAGCACGAAATGCGCTGAAGATTCTGTTGGACGTGCATGGGGACTTTGGGCGACGAACACCATCAGCTGCGTGAAGAGAGAGAAAGAGATAGGTTAGATCGCCTGACGCTAGACATACTAATACTTTTACATCTGTCTGTGGCAATCAGTATAGAAGCAATTCAATGGGTAAGTCAGAAAAGCTTACAGTATAGGCATATGTAGGCACCACAAGGAGCATCAATGCGTTGCCACCCTGGAAGTGCTTGGCGGAACGAATGAAAAGCCGAGATGGCCTGATCTAGAAATTTGATCGAGCTAACCCAACTGGTCGGTATCCGGATGAACCCATCCCGCCGGTGTCTATTCCGTTCGGATTCAAAAGGCTGGCACCCTTCTCTCTCTCTCATTTCTTCACCTTTCTTCTTCTCTCCTCTCTTAACTTTCGTTTACTTCACTCCTTTTCCCTTTCTCTTCGTACCAGAGGTAGGTTCCGTTCCCTTTTGAAGTCGATCTATTTTATTCTGACAAGTAGTCTCGTAGTGCGCTTGCGCCCTAACCAGCCTCCTTGTACCTGTTCAGATACTGCAAGACAGTACACCAGCGTCGATCGCTATATTATCATTCACTTCGATCTACAGTCTTTCCTGCTTTCCTGTGTCTACCTGATTGGCTCTTTAAAACCACTTCAGTCCTCGTTTGTCCATAATGATCCCTCTCGCCGTCAGCCTTACTCTCGCTTCCTATGCGACCGCCCAGGTCATGTCCATGGTCGCGATGCCTGTCGCCATGGATTCTTCCGGTGCCACTCCCTCGTCCTCCATGAGCGGGCCTCCTGCTCCCACGATGCCTTCCTACGGTGCTGATTCCTCGCCACCTCCTGCATATAACCAATATGGCGGCTCGGAAAATCAGTATGGCGGTTACTCAGCACCCCCTGCACAGTATACCCCACCCCCGCAGACTGAGTCTATGCCTTACTCCTCGTTCATGGCTGGAGGCTACATGTCCATGGATTGCGGGTATGGTTATCACAAAGGGCACGATGGAAGTTGCACCAGCATGGAGTCGTGGGTGTGTAATGCATATTCCAACCGTTTCGTGCAATGCGATTTATCGGTGTGAATCATGTCTAGTGGTCTACCACTGGTTGCTATCAGCATCACCAGACGTGAGTGCCATTTTGCAAGAGGTCGTTAATCAAAATCTTACCCCGCTTCTCCCAGCTGTTCTTATGATCCACCGGTCACTGTCACCGAGACGATGACGTCGATGGAGACGGTCACTATGACCGATACCATGACCATGACAGAGACGATGACCTCGGTGTGTTCCTTAATGAAGGCTGCAGAGCCAATTTGAACTTACGGTGTACAGACCGTCACTGTTCCCACAACGGTCACCGAGACGATGACGGATTTCCGGACGATGACAGACGTGCAGACGCTGACAGATTTCATGACGTCGACGATACTGGTGCCTACTACCAGAGTCTGGGTCTCTACCGAAACCATTGACGAGACATCGACGGTCGAGCACACTCTCACGGCGACTTCAACACTGACACAAGTCACCACCTGCATCCAGACCGATACGCAGACGCTCACGGACACTGAGACCATGACGTCAGTGTCGACAGAGACGGACTTCGTGACCAAGACATACCTGTCCACCATAGTCGAACCCACAACCTATTTCAGCACGGTCGTGAGCACCTATGTCGTTGACAACGTGCGTTATCCTTCCCAATGGTTGTTGGGACGACGCTGATTCAGCCCCGTTACTTCTAGACAAAGACTGTAGAAGAGACATACACGCAGACGATGACTGATACCCTCACCTACGTCTCGACTGCTACCTCCACTGAATTCCAAACTGCGACAGTCACTTCCGTGTCCGTGAGCACCCTCATCGTACCGACGACCTATGTCTCGACTCTCCTGTCGACCACCGTCATTAACAATGTTAGTCATTCGATTTGATTGTGCGATCTCCTTGTTCGCGATACTTATGGGCTTGATTTGCAGACCATGACTGTTGTTGACACCATGACCTCGACAATCACGGATAGCTTCACTCAATTGCAGACGGTCACGCAGGTTGCGACTGAAGTCCAGACTCAGACCATGACAGAGACATCTTTGGTGGCTGAGACTGCGCTTGTCCAATGCCTGGGCATGTGCCAATCGCAGTGGGGTCTTTCGGCAGGCAACGGCAACAGCTACAACACCTACGCCTCACCCGCGCCATCCTACACAATTACAACCACAGCTGCTAATCCCTACATGACGCAGGGCATGTCTTACTCTTCGTCTTCGTCCATGGACATGGTCATGTCCAGTGCCTCTTCGTCCATGGACATGGCCATGTCCACTGCCTCTTCATCCATGTCCATGGCAATGGCCACGTCTAGTGCTTCTGCTGAAGCCGCCACTACAACAACTTGCCCAGGTTGCACCGATTAGATGTTCGTTGACGTAGAATTGCACTGTTGGGGTCACGGGGCCAGCAGTGGTATGCTAATCTGAAGTACCTTGGTGTGCATGCAGTCGGTGTATATAAATCTCACGAGCCCGCTGTCGATTTCATATCGTTTTTATGAGGATTAACCTGTAGCTAGCTGTTAATACTGGGGTCGTTGTGTCATTTGTTGCGCAATGCTCCCGAGTTTGAGACTTGGAACCCTTACATCGTCATTTCCGCTTATCACTCTTCGCACATGATACCTTACATCATGGACGCATCCCTGAACAAATTGCATGTTTTGTTTCTGCCGGTATTTTGGGGGGGATTGAGAAATGGTGATGCATTACTGTAATGATAGATGAGAAGCGCGTTTTGAGAAGTTACATAAGTTGCCGTGACACAGGATTTGTGGAGTGTGCCAGTTCTGTTTTTCCGCTCTTCTTTTTTTATAGCGCCGTAATGCCACTCAATACTGCAGCGAACCCCCTTGAACTTTCCTCATATGAAGATATCAAGGAGAACTTCGTCATCTTCTACGCAAGCCGCGATGAGAGTGGGGACATGTGGTGTCCTGTGAGTGCTTTACTTGTGTAAACTACAACACCGACCGCCATGCACCGCCCTTGTTTTTTTTTTCAAATCCTGTCTACGTATTCATGACTTCGCTCACCGCATATGCCCATCCGCCGGTATCGCCGCCACCAGGATTGCCGCGATGTGGAAGACCTCGTCAGATACACTTTCGCACCAGCCGATGGCCCATCTGGATTAATCATTTACGTGGGACAAAGACCAGAGTGCGTCACGCCTTGCTCGGCTCTTTCTGCCCGATTTCGATCGGTCTAGAAATGAAGGCGGTGGCTTTGGTTTGTTTAATTATACCTCCGTACTTGTATCCCAGATGGAAAACGGAGACAAATCATTTCCGTGCGGCGCCGTGGTGCATCCAATCTATACCGACAATCATTAAACTGCAAGATGTACGTGTTTTCATCTATTTTAGGCCACCCGGGACAAAAGTTCCCCGGTGTTGAGGAAGGTCGGGTGCTCACTACTGGTGACGATGGGACGATGACAGTCCAAGGAAATTGGCCGACTCGTCGAAGGTGAGATCATCGGTGATCTCCCGACCCTCATCGAATCGGCTGTTCATCCCCCGGCCAACAACTCGGAAGCGAAATTCACTTATCCCCGCATGCAATCGTAAGCGCGAGGCAAGTCGGCCCCTGCGTTACGCTCCGTGCTCCTCGCACTGGAATCGGAACTAAACCTGGAGGGATAGTAATTTGTGGGAGCTTGAGAAGGTTGCTTGATACGTTACTTGGCAGTTCCTTGGCCTTCGATTTGCGGCAGTAATGATATCCGGGTTTCCAATACATCGGAGAGAACTTTGGCAGCCGGACTGCGCCGCCCAATCTTGTCTGTGAGTTTAATGATGTGATGGCGCAGTAGGTCCCTATCCTCTTTTGGCACCCTCTCTGCGTTTGTCTCCAGTCGAGCATCATCACCCTGACCACGATCATTCAAGTGGTATGACATGACGCGGACCAATACCCATTGGTTATTTTTGGCAGTTGATTGTTCCTCCTATTATTGCTAGGTGCACCAAACCAAAGGAGCATGTTCTGTGATGCTGCCACTTCTCTTTAGAAACGAACGCCTAACGCCTTCCAATCTCAGCCCGATACTGTATAGCTCCGTATACGCGTTAATCCAAATTCAATATCACTTGACCATTGTAACTGAGGTGTATGTCACAGCCTACAAACCTTCTCATCTTCGAAACCGATCTTTATAAAATTCACAATCATCTCAGGTGATGAACTTGAACACATGGACAGATCCCGCATCTCGTACTCCTTGTCGGCCGAGCGACTATGAGGTTCGAATCCGAAACTTCTCACAAGACAAACTATATTGCATATGATGTCGTGAACAATGGATGAAGGAGAAAGCCACTGTCAGCATGACACAGCAGTAAACTAATGCCCTTCCTAGGATATACTGAGGGATTTACCCTTTGAGTTAGATAATCTCAAAAGGCGCCAGTCTGGGAAAGCCGATGAACAATTCGCTAGATGTTGCCTTTTGCAGTTGCGGACGACGTCGCTTCGTGACGTTTTCTGCTTCCGTAAGGTTGTGAGATTGTCCCTTGCGGGTGCGGCCGTGGGTTGCACAATACTCGGCCGTCCTTGAAACGGTGGCGTTAGGCACAGCATTCTGGTACGTAGCAGGGACAAAGATGTAATTTCCATTGGACAAGTCCGCTAGCGAGTCACCATCTCAAGTTCCTATCTATTTTCTCTCTACACGTATCGTTCGCAATGCACACCGCATCGAACAGCACGGACCAGGTTTGATGGCTATACTCCTCCGGGTCTCCCCTGTCACGTTGTTGGAGTGCTTGTTTGATCGCTGCTATACTAGGCAATTATGGGATGACAATAACCGGACGAGTGCTTCCCCATCATACACCCAAATGTCTGTCCACGGCGGTAGCAGTTTAGATTCAGCAAGGTATTAGGTGCCTTGTTACGACTCTGAAAGCATTGAACTTCCCCGTAGTGTCAATTATCTCCGAGATTGACGCGGGTACCAGCACGCACGGTGTCCAGAAGCCTTCTTCCTGGCTGGCATATCAGGGACTGGATGATAGTCTCACGATCGGGTTCCGTTGTACTGAGAGATGGGACCCAAGGAATTTAATTTCCAACGCTTGTGACTTCTTGTACTAATATGTGAGTATGTTCGCGCTAGACCAGCGAGAGCCGTCCAAGACGGTCTGGATGGGTGCACTAAGTCCCTTAACAAAACTAGTCCCGTGAGCTAGATTTAGATCACAATGGACGAACGTGTACACTCCGAGCTCATCACCGCTCATCATAGCCACCGGAGCAGATCTTGGAGAGTCCGACCCTTCCGTGAGCGCCAACACCCCGGTTCCAACAAGTGGTATACGCCGTCAGCTCTCCGATCGTATCGTGCTCCCGGCACCGGCCGCTCTGTGCAGTCACAAGGACGGTTCGACAATCTCTTGGTTGGCTGCGTTGGGTGCACAACCGGCAACTCAAGAGGCAACGGAGAAACCCGAGCAGAAGCGAACCAGACCCCGTAAACTAGAGCGGTAGTAGAGCCCTGCAGACGTGAGACAGGATAAGGAAGGAAGAGGGATCAGAGAGTGGGCGCAAAATGCCAACTTGAAACAGAAGGCTGAGAGGTCAACTTCAGTGGTGGTCAGTCACCCTCACGATTCTCCTCCAATCAAACCTTCCCATCTCGTCCGCCCACCGGGGATTGAAAAACAATGCGACTGGCAGTGCTCTACACACATAACGTAATTCCTCTTATTCAAACTTCTGAATGTAGTACTGGATTTCTAGCCTTTTTTTTTTTGTGTTTTTTTTTCTTAGGCTGGTCAAGAGCAGTGCCAATCCCTCGGAGCCAGTATGAGTCACACGTACTAAATCCATCAAAGTCTGTGCTGCCTTCCTAACTTGTCCCCGTCACATTACACGCATGGAGATCTTACACAGGAAATTATCTTCCTCCAAAAACCATGAACTACCGGTGATGGTTCCAAGACGGGGCACGGGGCAACAAGTACTTGTGGCACCGCGCAGTACTTAAGGCTTCGTATCTCTGCATTCATGCCGGTCCATCACCACCTTACTCTCCTGTGCAGTCCATTCTCATTTCCTTCCCCACATACTTTCACCTCTATCCGGTCTTTGTTCGTTCAGAATGCCCGGCCTGACTCCTATTCGCTCATCTGCAAACACGCTTGTCGTTCAGCACGGATCCGCTGCCGACTTCCTGTCTGCAGCCTTCCCTACTCTTCGCCACCATGAAGAATCTGCAAATATCGTGTTTGCACACGCCCTCAAACTTCTTGGAAGTGAAGCAGCATTGACAGGGTGCCATTTCATCAATGAATCTGATGTCAGTACCTGGTGGAAACAAGAAACGCGCACATCTCAAAATCACGTGGTTGAGGACCCCACTGGCGGGAGCAACGGTAATAGTGGGAGTGGGCCATTCTGGCTGACCGTCTGGTCTTCTCCGTCTCCGTTCATTCCTCCAACACTTGACATTGTGTTATCATGCGTCAGCTGGACACTGGGCGATTACCCCATATTTCTGTGGACGCCGAAGAACCTCACTTCAATGTCGCCTTCGTGGCTCATCCCGCGTATCGAGCTTCTCGCGGAGCATCTCCTTGATATTGTGCCCCCACGGCGTGTGTTCTCCATTTTCGGCATGACCCCGCTTGTCAAGTCGTTTACGAGGTATTGGTCGGATCTGGTCAAATGCCCCATCGAGCCAGAGCCGTTCTACGCCGCTTATTACTCGTATTGCAACCTGGGGACCTTCAAAGAATCCAAAGAAGCCCTTCCTCGCGGGGATAATGATAATATCCGCCGAGCCAATATAGGAGATCTCACGGCAGTTGCCCAGCTCTGCAAGGAGTTTGCGGATGATACGGTACGTACATCCTGCCGCAATCCCACCGTCTTATTGGCAATTAATTTGTTCCATTTATAGGTGTATTTCCCACTCGAGATCGATGCTGCAACAATCGAGGCACGAGAACTTATCTCTAAAGGTCTTATCTGGATTTACGAGTCCGATGGAGAGGTTGCTTCTATCTGTGCTGTCACTCGTAGCACCCAGAATGTCTCGGCGATTACCAAGGTGTACACGACGCCCAAATGGAGACGACGGGGATTTGCAGAACATCTCGTTCGTAATGTAACCAGGCGGTTCGTTACCAACATTTCTCACAACATGGTGTCTGTTTTGTGCTGACTCATCATGCCGTCATCAGCCTTTTGGTCGACTGCGGGAAGCGAACTGTGACGCTCTACGTCGGGCACAATAATAGCGCGCAGCGTGTCTATGACCGCGTCGGATTTGTCGGCTTGTGTGGGAAGGAGAAGGTAAATGGAGTAGAGGACTCCCTGGAGCTTGGCTTGGTGACCGGTGCACCAAGGGGCCACTGGTGAAGACTGCATTGACACTGCACCCGCAGATTGATTTCATCGACTAATTCGCACTATTTCCTCTTTGCTAAAGTTGGCTCAGTCAGCGTCCTGAGTCCTATATGTATCAATTAAACGCCTAGCTTACTTAGCACACAAGTATCATTCCTGCTGTAACACCACACGCCCCTTCGGCAAAGGGCAACCCATGGCCCAGGTTTCCTTATGAGGATGAGGAGAAGATCCGAAGACTGGGGTGCAACCGCGATCTATAACGAGCTGCCGATAGCCTAGTTCTTTTCTGCCATCATCACAGTCTAACGCAGGCTGGAGCGCCGCCCCCTGGGAAGATTCTGGTGGAAAAAGGAACTGTGCCCTGATCCACCGCTGAGCGTTCGTCATGTCAAACGCGAGGCCGTTATATGGCTGCAGACCCGGACACATGTACTGGACGGAAACCACAAGGCTATACGCTTCACGGACCATATGGGAACACCCTTCTGACATCCCACTGTTTCACTCGGCTCGGAACGGGGTGATATCGCCGATCAAGTAATACATCACACCAAATCCAATCCAAATAGAGATTTGAACATGCTCCAGACTTGTGGCAGGTCGGATGCCCGTGCGTGCCTAGGCTCTGGTCCAAGGATGCGCTTCATATGCATCAATGTAACTTACAGTGCTCTTCCGTGGCCGTGGCCGGGAAAAGTTATATTTGTATGTCAGCCGCGGAAAGCCCCGACTGGCTTCCATTAGACGGCGATACGGCCCGAAGCAAAGGTCCGGCGGCTCCGCAGCATTCCTTCCTGCCTGTTCGCGGAGAGCTAATAGAAGGTTCCCACGGGTAGGACCAAGATCATTGGATGGTTTGCCGCTTCGTCAGATTCTTTTGGTATGCTACGTTGAGCATGAAACTTCTGCCCGCCCAGATCGGACTGGGACCACTACACAAGTACAAACCAGCAGGTGCTTAGTTTTCGGACGCCAGGTGAGGGCACATCTTTAAAAGGGGACGGAGGACTCGGGAGGAGACAGCTGGCCAAAGTGATTGATGGCTAGCGCGGCCAAGCGGGTATAGCCAATGAAAACCCGCTGGTGTGCCTGCGACTCAATCGCGTCCAAGCTGGCAAGCCTTTCTATCACCTCCCATCTGGCCATTCCTAAGTTCTTGAGAAGTTTTGTCACAAGTCCATATTCCAGGTCTGACAGGGATACCTGTTACAACATTCTGCGGGTACATCCAAAGATAGTGGATCTGGGAGTTGGGACGCCACCTTAATCTGACCGTCTGTGGTGTCCCCCGCACAAGCCGCACAAACCAAACGGATGATACGGCATGCTACTAACGGTCCTAGAAGCTTCCGTCATATCCGGCCTACAGTTATCCCCTACCATGCCATTTTGTGTGACGGGACCTCTGTGAAAGTACCCGTGTACGGTCGCTATTAAAATGCCGTACGCAGGCACCATCTTCGTCAACCCCCACGACGTGCTACAGTATCAGCCAATGGGCATGAACATAACGACACGGGCGCATTGTATTTTCTGATGTCTGGGATAAACATGAGAACTTCGGCGCCTTTCAGGCCACTTATAGCTAGGGCATGTGGCTTCCCCGGTCCGGATTGAGATTGGGGGGGTTCTGTTTTTACCTCCAGAGAGCTTGTCACAGCTTCAAGGCACCCAAAATAGGCGGAGAGCCGTTCCTCGAGTTCCAATAAATGGAAAAGTGACCTCATTTCCGTGGGGACCAGTCAGCCCCAAAGGGTGTGGCGCAACATAGTCGGCTGCCAGGCCCGATCATTCATGCATGAGGCCGGTAATACTTATAGTACCCAGTCTGTCAAACAGTCACCAACCAACCATTTAGGTAGAGATAATCCTGTTCTTGTGTGTCCATATTAAACATACTATATCATACAGTTACGTGACTACCCACCAACGAACTTCGCAGGGTTTCTGTCGACTTGATGGCTTATTCGCAGTATCTCACGGCGGATGGCTTCGACACATCGTTAAAAAATATGTTTCTGGAAATAGCTCAATGTTCTCCGTTGGCATACAACGAGAAGCTTCGAGATCTAAGCCCAGCATCTGTTACCGACATATCAAATATGGACTTCAAATTAACTCTGGGAATGACAAGTCTGAAAACGGCCTTCCCGATGGGCCTGTTCGTTCCAAGGCTCAGCCATTCCTTGCCGTGGTGTTCCAAAGAACGAGTGACATGGACAGCCGTGGCCCCAGCTGAGTATATACCAACAGATGAAGTGGCGCATAGCTTCAGATGATGATCTGCGTTATGGGAGGATTACCAGCAGCCTCGGAAGAGGCTTGACCGCCGGGATACGACATACAGTCACAGAATGACTCGAAGCTACAGAAGGAAGGCCGAGGAAGTGAGACACGTTTGGCAGATGTTCTTGGCGCGACCGGTCCAGCATAGGGAAGTTAGGTCCTCACGGTCCAACTAGCCCTGCGACATCGAGTATTGACGAGTTGCTTCTAGGAATTCAAGGGACATGCTTATTTTTTTTTGTCAGGTCCTGCCTCAAAGATGAGCCGTGGCCGACCTTACGGTACGCATATAATGTTTCCGGTCTTATGAAGGTGATTTGACCTCGACGAGGGATTGCGCCAGAGCCTGAGAGTGTCGTCAAACACTGCCGATCAGAGTGGGGGAAATTTTTTACCGGGCCTGATGGGTGCTCATTACGGTCGGGCCTCCCATCGTCTGTCGCCACGATGTAACGTCAACCTGGACACTCGGCAGCGGCATCTGCTGCGACCATATGACCAGGGATGTGGTCACAGTGTCAACGCCCCAGTACGCCGTGACTTTTGCTGATGTGATGGTTCAAGGGGTATAGTGAAGGTTACCACACGTAGATGACAGATTTGTTCTCGTGGTGTTTCTTCGTCAGTGGGTTGTCCAGGTGATTCCTTAGTTTTGTACATATTGCCCTCCCGCTTCTTTACCATCAATTAGATTCTGCTAGTCCTGTAGTACTAGACTGGAAATTTCATGTGGCCCAAGTCCTTGACCCGGGCTCCATCAAGGCACCTTGCCCAACTGCCAGAGATTTTGGAACTAGGAGGGGGCGGCGTGGCGTGCAGTGGTCACTGTGGATACATGACGCTATAGCACAGCATGCTACAGCCAAGCATAGTCGTGATACACTATACGTGGTCTACTCTGGTGGACTGCACCGCACATTTTTCTGGGCCCCTTTTCTTGTGAATTGCATCACTTAACTAAGTCTAGTGCAGGCGCCCGATCATGAGGCGACGGCATTGCACACGCACTATTTTCGATCAGGCATAATCAGATCCAGTTGTATGTTCCATCCAGTGAGTAGGGCACATGATGTGCTAACTCCGAGTGGTACTAGTACATTTACTAAAATTTGGGGTTAGGGCTACACACGGACTTCCATCGTCACCGACTAGTCTCGACGATGGTCAAGAAGAACCCCCGTGCTTTATCCTTACTGCTACAGCATGTGCGGTGCTCCTCGTTGTCTGTCCTCCTGGTCGCTGTTGCCTTTCTGCTTGCCTTCATCTCGGTACCTCTCGCTAGAAAGCCACGGCACCACTCGGGAGCACCCTCCAATACCCCATATCCATATCAAAGCGTAGAAACGCGGCCGCGTTTGGCATCGGGTTCCTATCGCAACCGTTCCCGGACGCGATTCGAGAATTTCTCTCCACCGCGGTGAGAGGGAGGCGGATCAACAAGGAATACAGTTGCCGTCGTATGGAACTCGTCGCGATTCCAAAACGTGCGACGCATTGTTTCACTTCTTTGCGGATCAGAGCTGGATTCGGTCATGAAACATGTCCTGGTCTGGAATAACAATCCAAACCCTGTGACATATCTTGGGCGCGATGCATCACTTTACTGTTGCCGGGCTTTTACCGTTACTGTTGCAAAGACTTCATGCCGACCTCTCGTTCGGAAGAAAAGTTACAGATCGTCAACTCGGCGGAGAATATGTGCTTCCACTCACGATTTTTAGGATGCTCGCGGTTGGATGCAGAGTACTGTTTTACCCAAATAGTGCATTCCTGGACTGCGTTGGCTTCGCTCATCGGGCATTCCAGAACGACGACTATCTGGTTCTTCCGGAAGTTATTCAGACGCTCCGCACACGCGTCACTGAACGTGAGCGGCCATCTGCTCTGTATCTACTTCCTCCCATGAACGCCTGTCCAGCGACCTACGGGCTGTGTATACGCATAACAGGACTCTGCACACACGTCGTTTTCATGCCCAGGATACGGCACCATGATGCACCGTTCTCTGGCGTCGGAGTTTCTTCTGTTATTGGACGTTTTGAACGTCCCGAACGAAGAAGTGAAGATGGCGGATAATTATTTTTCGGTCTTGAGAAATCACCCACCGGAGACCTGGTTTGATCAGGGAATTGAATTGGGCGGTGGCCATGCTTTCATCGTGGGTTACGAGGGCCACGAGAGGAGCAAGAAATACATCGTCAGTCTACGATGTTCCTTTTGTGATACCGAATGATCATGATATGTCCCTAGCTCAGGGCTGGCTAGTACCTCTACTGGGCGGTGATAGCTCGGCGTACCGCAGACGCGTGACTGGTGGCAAATTTCCATTTATCTCCCTAAGTAACACAGAGGGGATCACCTGTCCATCCCGGGGGGCTGGCGGTGTGCTTTGGTCGACCTTGTCTATTCGAAACCACGATTGCCTTACTCCCGAATGAAATTCAGCATTCATGCGAACGTGCTCGAGATATCCTTTACGAGTCTTTGGAGACAACAAGATGCACTATCTGTCTTATCCCCCTTCATTCGCAGTCGATGGTAACCCGGATACCGCGTCCCGAAGCATTCGGTGGATACTTTTCTCTTTCCCATCTGACTGCAAGTTCCTAATTTCTGATCAGGTGCAGCTCAAGGCGATACAATAGCTCTGGACATGCAACGGGACATTTCCGCACTTTACTCTCACATGCAGATCACATTATGCGGCCGAAATATTCTCCGAACATGCACGTTCGAAACATCGCCTGATGGGAATGACTGTGTGAGTCTAGGTTGACTACCGATTTTCTGCATGCTTATAGGACGGTAGACTACTCTTCTCGGCGAACTTGCGTTGTTCGGGTGGACCTGACGGGGATAGGAAATCAGCTTCGAGAGTCACGGTGTAGCCTGTTAGCCGGTCATCGTGGATCTGGGACGGGTGCAAGATATTCCAGAGCACGTCTTATTGGAGATAGAGAGGAAGGATGGGGTATATATGAGATGTGGATAAGAGGATATGATGACTATACAAATGGAGATTACAGGAAGTTTAGATGTACAGTACAGTGGTAAATTGTACTAGTGATGACCCTAGCCTGTGACCCGAGTCAGACACTTACGTCGAAAAAGGAAACGGGGGATTTGCCCGCGCGTTTCCCCACAGCGCAACCACTCCTCCCCTCCGCAACTTCCCTACTCTCCGGAACCCTCTGCTCATTCTCTTGGCATATTCATATTGACACCCCCCAACATGCTCACTCGATTAGTCCTCAAATTTCCCCGCCACACGGTTCCCGGTGCTCGACGTGCTGTTTCTTTGCAGGTACCTGCCTCGCCCCGCGCCAGATGCCGCCCGCTGACAGTATCGGCCGCCCGCGCGCAGTCCATTCTGCATGGCTCACGAGAGGCCAAGGAAGCCGGCGAGCATGAAATATATCAGCACTCGCGCCTTATTGCGCGTGGGAAGTATCTTCATGGTATCGAAAGTGCGTCTTTCTCGTATAAAGCCAAATAACTCGGTACCCTAAACCACGTTTACAACAGTCCATCGAGTCAAGCCAGACAGTGTCAAGGAATATAAGAAAGTCGCGTATGTCCATGGTCTGTGTAGTTGCGAACGTAGAAGGTGCTCATTACACGTAGTGAGCAATATTATACCGGCTTGCGGGACGATCCGGAGCTTCAGATCAAGCTCTCAGGTAATTTTGAGGCACTCGTCGGGGACCAGGACACGTTTTGTGTGTAGCCTTATTTTCAACCATGTATATAGGGCTCATTCTTTCTCAGACCACATCCTGGAGTACGAGAATCACTCCGGCTTGGACAATGCGTGGAGGAAGATTCCGGGTTCCGAGGTCCGTCGTCCATCGTCCAGACCTCCTGTGAGCTCCGTTCACTTTCGCTCAGCATGAGAAAGCCCACGACGCGTTGAGACCGTTTCTTCGATCCCGGGCTGTTCAACTTGCGCAAGAGTTCGCCTTCTTGCCGACTTCTCCGCCCCATGAGGGAGGCGGCATTTTTGAGTTGCGCGCGTACCAGCTGAACCCTGGCACGCTGCTCGAGTGGGAAGCTACATGGTCCGCCTTCCACGCTACGTTTTTGATTGCCATGCAGCTGATTGCATTATACTACATAGGCGGAAAGGTATTGAAGCCCGCAGGAAATTCGTTCAGCCTGTTGGCGCGTGGTACGCACAACTTGGTCGGCTACATCAGGTGTACCACCTCTGGCAGTACCAGTACGTGCCCTTCGCCACTCACCTACAGAGTGGCGATTAATACCTCGGACGTGTAGAAGTCTTGAAACCCGCAAGGAGATGCGCGAAAATGCATGGCAGGTTGATGGCTGGGCAGACACTGTGCACAAGGCGCGTCTTCGCATCCTCATATATTACTCTGCTAATTCGGCTCATAGACCGCACAACTCGCGAGGACGATGGACTCGCTCATCCTGACACCGCTACCTTTTAGCCCGCTTAAATGACGGAAGAGAAAGAGGGGCTAGGCCAATGGATTTTCGGCCGCGTTGTTGCTGCTGGATGGGGGACGTTGTTGAGACCCTCTGAACTGAACCAACCTTGAGCCGGCTGAACATTACCAAAGAATTCAATAGATTATCATTATACATGTGATCTGACTGTGTGCTTGCTAATCACCTGCAAAACTTACTCAGACGTCATTAAGTTATCCCGGTTGTCCATGTATAAATAGGTCTTGTTCGTAGGCTTTCCGCCATCAGTATCAATCTCTCAAAGCAATGTCTTCTCCCAAGGAAATCGTCGATGCAAGCATTAAGTCTATCCTCCTCGTAACGTGTCTGCTGACTCGTGAATGTCACTGCAGAACGCCATAGAACAGCACACCGTTGTGGTCTTCTCCAAGAGCTGGTGTCCTTATTGCAAGAAGGCCAAGCAACTTCTTGCAACAGAGTATTCTGGCACTGAGGTTACCGTCCTCGAGTACGTATGATGTCATCGCCCCCCCCCCCCTCGAACGACCGCATATATTGACCCCCATCATGTAGGCTCGACGAGAGGGAGGACGGTGGAGCACTCCAGGACTACTTGCAAGAGAAAACAGGCCAGAGGTCTGTGCCCAATATCTTCGTCAGTGCGTAACAAAACTATGCATTACCTTCAAATTCCATTTCTGAAACGTGTTCGCCCTTTCTCTTTAGAACAACAACACATTGGAGGTGAGTCCCGGCGTGTCTGAGGTCTTGTTGTTAGGTACTAATTGCCCCGTCCCTTCAGGCTCGGACGTTCTGGCAGCACGTCACAGCAAAGGGGAAATCCGGTCCCTCCTTAACTGATGTCATGTGTTCGATCGGTATACCGATGGATTCAGTCAAAGCAAAGATGAGGATGAGTTGTCTTGTACTTCCGAGTCGTGACGCCTCGGCTTATAGTATATACGGACTTTTGACCCTGTCGTCGATGGACAGATTATCGTAACTTAGATAGGATTGTGAACAAGACTTTGTATGACGTTGGCATTGATCAAAGGAGGGTGCTACTTGCCAGGCTGCTACCCGGACCGTGACAGTGAAAATAATTTATTCAGTGCGGAGCCAAAGGAAGGAACCCGAGTCATATACAAGATTAGCGTGCTTCAGCGGGTTCAGCATCCTGAGTCTGGGGTATCGAAGGAGATAGAGAAATGTCTATGCTACAAAATAACCATGAGAAAAGAGCAGGCGAATACTACTTGGCGCGGTAACATCATATCTCCTCTATATCATCCTCAGACCCGGACTCATGTTCCGTGATGCCACCAGGAGAGCCTTTGGATCGAGCCGCTGGGCCCGCCTCAGGATCGTCGGGGCTCTCGACGAGATCCCCGTTCAACTTTGTCGCCTCCGTCTTCCACTTTATAGCCTCGACTTCGCGCCCCAACTCCCTCAACCTGGAAAAGACGTCCATGAGCAGGTGCGTGAGGACCTCGTCATGGTCGGCGCGCTCGAGGTCCTTCCGCTCCCTGTGCACCTGCACGGCCTCCTTGGCGTATTCGAGCCCGCCCTCGGTGCCGGGGAGGCACGACGACGCCAGCCTGAGCGCGCCGACGAGCGGGGAGGCGTGGGGGCCCGGCTCCTTTGTCCACCGGTCCCTGACGATGCCGACGGCCTCCTCGGCGGGCGCGGCCGCCTCGCGCAGCCGCCCCGCCTCGAGGAGGCTGGTCGCGACCACGGCGAGGACCGAGGCGAACGTGTCCGAGTCGGTGAGGGAGGCCTCGCGGAAGAGGCCCGCCGCGTGCTGCGCCATGTCGAACACGTCCGTTTCGATGTTCCCGTCGACCGTGCGCAGCTGCACGACGTATCCCACCGCCTCGGCGTAGTGCCGTGCGAACGCCTGCGGCGCGGACGTGTGGAGTATGCGGTACATCTCCACCGCTTCTTCGGCGTGTTTTTTCCCCTCCCAGAAGAAGCCGGCTGCTTGTAGGTACCGCGAAGAGAGGAGCAGTGTGTGGGCGAGAAAAGTCGTGAACACCGGGCGTTCGGACGCCAAATCGCGCAGGTGCCTGACGGCCTCCACCGCCGCGACGTATGCGGACCCTTTATCTCCCCGTGCGGCGAGAGCTCGTGCCCTCATGAGGAGTGCGATGGTGAGTGCTGCTCGGGAGTCCACCGCTCCGATGAGATTGCGAGCGGACTTGGTCGCGGCCTGTGACATGGCCAGCGCCTGTTGATATTCTTCCGTGTCCACAAGAAGGCCAGAGAGGAAGGCCCGGGCTAGGGACAGGAAATGTTTTAGGTGAGGTTTGTCCTCTCCCAGCGCCCTCAAAACTTCCACCATCTCCATTGCCACGACCTTCGCTTCTGACTTCTTCCCGGCTGCATTCAATGATGATGCATGTACATGTAGAGCTTTTGCGAGTTGGACGCCTTGAAGTGCCTGGTCCTCGTGGCATAGTTGTACGGCTCCACGTGCGGCGATTATAGCGTCGTCTATCCTCCCTACTCTAGCAAGCGCCCTCGATTTGAGACAAAAAGCCGAAGCGAGGTCGCGGCGGTGCATGTCTTTGTCAGAACGGTAGAGACCGCGACGGAGTTGCAGAGCCCAGGTTGCCACGGTGTATGAGTAACTGTGCATACATAGGTCTTCGAGGGATTGGGAAAGTTCAAAAAGCTTGCTCGCCGCTTCTGGACTCCCCGTTTCCATGTCTGAGACATCCACCGAGTAGAAAAGGTCTGTTGTTTGTCTGACGGCCACCTCCCAACTGTAACCGGCGATGACGATCGGGTATGATGGGGTACGTTTGACAGCTTGAAACTGGTCGTTTGGGGGACAGAGATCAGGCGGAGTGAATGACAAAATCCCCATCAACAACCGGATCTCTAGACGCCGTAAATCGAGGGTAACGTTGCTCTGAGTGGATGGAGAGATGCCCTGACATACAATTTCATGAGTTTCGAGAGAGGGCGACAGTGCCTGAAACAGGGATATACCTTAGAGCCAGACGCCTTGGAACTGCGAGGAATGGGGACATGGTGATCCCCAGGGCCATGATGCGGCTGCCCTAGAATGGAAGCAGCGCAACTTTGGACGTTGTCTCGCATCGTTGTGAGAATGACACCCCAGTCTTCAGGATCATCCATGACCCAATCTTCTGACTCTGCTTCAATTTCGGCCGTCGCGGAGGCCTGCGTCGAAAAAAACAGTGTACTGGAACTCCTAGGTATTTGTCTGGTGTCTGCTGGTCCAATGCGCCGCTCAGTGGTGCCTGCCGTGATTATTTCCCTCGAGGCTCCGTAGGGTTGTGGGATATGAACCCGCGAACCCGTTTGCTTTGCGAGTCGCCCTGACGCGCTAGGGCCGGCGGTATTTGGGTCCTGGCCGGGAACATTGTCAAACCGTTTCTAACCAATACCAATAGTACCTGAGCACCGCGAGGAAGAGGACGGGAAAAAAAAGTTACGATTCACCTCGAAACTGTTGTGAATGTGATATATTTTCTCACGAAGACGTACGAGGTCGGGCTCGATGTATTTGCGAACCATCCGCTTAGGTAACATAGCGGAGACACGTAGGAGTCCCTTTTTCTTGGAATAGCGCCGGCATTCAACATGCATGGTTTCGAGGTCACTGTGAATGGTTGGAAATCAGCCCGGAATGGAGACATTAAAGCCGGGCCAACCAAATCAACGCACCCGTGTAGGTCATTTAGGAATCGTTGCAATTCCGGACTAGGATCCCTCGACTTTAACCCTTGGACGAGCTGTCCCAGGTGGGTCAACGCGTCCAGTGTTGTTGTCCATAACTCCTGGGGTTGCTTCTGGCTGGTTATGATCTACAGGAGGTTGTGGGCTATTGCGTTCCTGACGTGTGGAAATTTGTCTCACCACTTCTATTGAGTTTTGGATTTGGTGGATGATGGTGACTAACTGGTCAGGGCTCTGCACTGTCATTGTTGAGGAAACAAGGAAGGGGGGGAAGGGGAGGGGGCTGTACTATGGTGCCAAGTATAACACACCTACTACGGGCTGGAAGAGGCGATGCGCAACGCGGTGGGCGTCGTGTTGCCGTGAAGGGAACCTTGCAGCAAGGGAGGAATGGCACCCCTTGACCCCAATAATATTGACAGGAGCACAGCTTCTAGGCATGGTGAATCCTTCCGAAATAGGAGGAAAACGCGAAATTAAATAATTACTAGGGGTCTCTATGAGGCAGCACTACTAGTTACAAGTACCCTGGGCGATGCCTGTGCTAAAGCTAGGCACTCTGCCGGTGACGGCAAACCTTACATCACAATTCTCACGCTGATCCGTAGCTCGATACCGCAGGCACCCTGCGTCCTGAGAGTAGCACAATCCTCGGGCGAATTCCAGAAATGACCCAGTTAAAAAGTGGGGGTTTCTAGAAGGTCTGACCCCAGCCTTTGCTGGGATGTGATGACGTGTCCTGAGAGGGGGTGCCGTATTGGATGATGGCGTGTGAGGCATGGAACACAACGTTGAAGGCACGACCCGATAAAAAGGCTGTGTCACCTCCAATTATTTATCATGTCATCCCCCGCGGCTGCCGCCCGCATAGCGGCCCCCTCCCTAACAGTGTTTGTCACATCACCCCTTGACAGTTTTCTCTGAGACAAATAGGCAAATAAGATACATTGGGCGCTCGAACCACCGCATATGCGCGTATGTTCAATGCTTTACGCCTTAAAAACTAGGAACACCTATTGTGCCGTATGTCCAGGGCAAGTGGGGAGCAAATTTGCAGTCTGTAAGTCGATCCCCACTTAACCCATCCCCCCTAAATTCATGATAACCCATACACTGGACCAATCCATGGAGGTATGGGTTGAAACACCCTGCTCACCAAGTTAGTGGATGGATAAGGGAATATGAGTTAAACCACCTATGAGTTATGAGGGATTCGGCTGTATTATCACGTCCAAGCACTACCCTCCAGAAGTTCAACCCTGAGAAGGTCGCTCGGCATTTCCGTCGTCCCTTCCATATGCATCATAGATTCCATGAGAGACAACAGCATCATCCGTGCTAACATCCCCGCCCCATCTATTCATTATACATTCATACGCTAAATGGTGTTGCAACTAAATACACTGAATTATGGATAAAAATATATGCTGATGGTGGTCTATGACCGCGACTACGCACGGCCCTTAATTGTTATCGTCGTGGTCTCGATCAGAGGACACGTCCCACGGGTCCTCCTCAATTGACCCAGGTTCGGGCCGTACGCCATCCACCTCGCGCGCGAGATGGTCCGCCGTGGCAAGGTAGAACGTCGCCGGATGGAACGGGATGTCGCGGCCACGGAGGCGCGCCCAGCGGTACCGCGCGGCGTTGATCCACCCGACCAGATCGAGGTGATTGACGTCCTGGATCGTGCCGAGGTACGTTCCCTGATGAGAAAACGTTGAGCACAACACGCAACCCATAAAGACCATCCGGGGTGTGAGTAAGCTTACCCATTTTGCGGATTCGACGGAAACGAGGCCGTCGTTTGGGCCTTCCTTCTCGAGAAGCACCGAGTGCGGCCACCTGCAACGTACGAGTTATGAACAACAGGGAGAGGGGGTCGTGTTGCACACTCACTTCCACGTATCGATCAGCCCTGGGTTATATACCGCGCCCCAACTAAAGTATTTTATACCTGGCACATCAGGGGTTTGCTCGTTGAACTCGCGCATCGCCGCTGGCGTGAGGCACGCAAACGCTGAGCCGTCACCGCCACCATTCGGCAGCATGTCGAGAAGCGAGAGGAGGGACGGAAAGCGTTCGGGGCCGACTGTCTCTAGGAAGTAGTCTGCGAAGGAGGATCCACGGTGCGGGCTCGACATCGTGGTGATAGAGAGGATGCGGAAGGTGTGGTCATGCAGATTTGATGCGAGGCAGCGGCAGTCGAGGCCTCCCTTGGCATCAAAGTCAGTACCGGTCCTCGACGATAGAAGGTTGTCGGGGGGCTCACCATGCTGTGACCTGAATGAGTGTGAGCGCGAAGTTAGAGCGTAGCGGTGGAAACATACCAATGAGGTGAACTGAACGGCCCGCATACACTTCCTCGATTTTCTGCTCGAGCACTTTGGCGCGTTCGATTGGAGAACTTGTGGCAGGGACGCGTGTCATGAGCACTTGGTTTCCATTTGCCTGCAGAACTTCTCTGATCCCTCGCCAATGCGTCACCTCGAGAGGTGCAATGGCCGGACCAATCGTGACCGAATCAAAGCCGAGGAGGCCATGACAGAATACGATAGGGTGTTTTGCAGGGAGATCTATATGAAACAACTGAGTAGAGGACACGAAAGCGGAGGGGAGCTGCGTACATTTCTTGTGAATACGGGACTGCTCTTCCTCAATTGTCGGGGCCCGATCTTCCTCGCTGAGTAGGCGATCGATGCTCTCTTTGTTGTCGTTCTGGAACCACCACCATGGCGTCGCGGAGGTACTGAACAGAGCCCTGGGGGAAGAGGCATGCGAGGAGTGCCTGGAAGGCCGGGCCGACGAACCGCCATTTCGGTCGCGAAGCGAACGGAGGCTGTCTAAAGACGACCTTTGTGGTGGGGATTGTTGGAGGAGGATAGGTGCCCCTGGGGAGTTGGGGTCTTCTGGGGGGTCGAAAGGATTCGCTGTGGGTTTGAGGCTGGAAAGAGATGCGGTGGGGAGTGTCACGCGAGTGAGGTTGCGTAGAAAGGACGGGGAACCAGATAGAGGAATAGATGGAGAAACGGCCCTCGGGGGTGGTTTGAGAGTGGAAGCGGGGGGAGTAGGAAGAGGGGATGTAAGGGCGTCGAGGAGATTTTGGATGGGGGAGGCCGAACGAGAGATGGGCTGAGAGCCTGGCGACGATTGCGGGGAGTCAGAGGAAGTGGGGGAAGGGACATTCTGGCCAAACCAGCGCAAGACGGGATGGGGAGACTTGTAGGGAGGGTGCTGCGAATTGGGTGGACGTGTAGGCATATCTTGTGGAGACAAGTTCAGGCTGATAGGACGGGGTCTGAGTTTGGTACGCAGTCGAAGGGTTGGAGCGGCCACGTTGCTTGCGTTCATGTCGGGTTCGGAGGTTCGGAGGTGATTCGTAGAAGGCGAAAAAAGATTGGCATACATGACTGGCATTCGCGTCGCCTCATAACCACTTGCCAGTTATCACCTGTTTATGGTGGTCCATAAAACGTCACTTTAACCGACCTGTAAGCATGTTGGTGTTGGTAATGGACCTAACCTGGCGGAAGTGCGCGGCCCGCGCTGTTCGTAGCACGTAGCACTCGCCTAGCTCTTGGCGAGGTGGGTGCCTTTCAGAAGAACTATGACTACCTCACATCCTAAATTACCTTCTGTACTTCCTTCACAACCAGCCGTGCAAGATGGTGAATTTAATCCTTTATGCGTGGTTTCGTATCTACATGCATGTTTACGCTCTTGTGTTATTTGGTAGCTTGTACGACTAAGGACCAGATCAACACTGGCCTCGCAAGAGCAACTAATCCAGCCGAGTGCGTATTAGAGAATCCCTTTGAAAAAATTATACTGACTGAGAGCTTGCTTTGACATAGAACACCAATTTTCATTTGCGCATTTACAGGTACGTACTTCAGTCACTATAAAAAGAGTAGGTTGTGACGAGCGCCACGTAGATTGCAACCGCCTGTTTCCATCGCGCGAACGTATCATGTTGCATAGAAAGCGGGATCATGATTGTGAAGACGATAAGAGTATCATTAGTTGGAATGAGTGATCCGTTTTTCTCCTGGACCGCGGAGGGACATCCTTTATCTATGAGAGCGTGGGATAGAGGTACCAATAAAGGGAATTACATTGTTGAGAGTGGGTGAGGAAAAGGTCTTCGTGTGATGAAGAGGCAAAGAAAGATTATTCGCGAATCATCGCAAGTACTACGACACCCACTCTCCGTTCCCACTACTCTCCCTCCTCCCGAACCCTATCTGCCTCAATCATACCGTCCATCTTAAGCACAAGAACAAGGAGAATGTCTTTCTTCTCGCGGAAGAAGACTGTCCGTTCCCCCCATATTCTCTCTTTCCCACAATTCAAGTCCTGACTCTTTTTTCCCCCCTTCTCTTCATTTCAACCAGGAGAAGCACCAGGCGCAGGCAGCGCCACAATCTGTACAAGTCTCTCGCGAGCACGACCTGTAAGACCCCCTTGCTGTCCGTTTGGCATATACTTCCGCTTAATCGCCCATCATGTCTATCTCGTATACAATACGATGACACAGCACATCCACCCAGAACATACCTGGCAGTTTCGCTCAGCAACCGCCGTCTGTTCGCCCTCAAACAGCACCCTCTCTCAATGGTCACACCTCCCACGCTGCCCAACAACCCCCACTACCACAGCCAGCACCGACCACCCAATCGCAGATGCATCCCCCTCCCCAACAACTCCAGCAGCGTCCTGTCTACCCATGGTCCGCGCGACGCCTGAACCTCTTGCCCCCCACTCTCCTTAGCAATAGCGCTCCTCCATCAGGGCCGTCACCCTCACCGTTCCCCCGCTATGGTCACGCTCTCCCAGCGACCGCCACCACTGCTGGCGAATTATTCCTCTTCGGAGGTCTCGTTCATGAATCTGCACGCAACGATTTATATGTCTTTTCTACACGAGATTTATCTGCCACCTTCTTACAAACCAGCGGCGACGTCCCCAGCGCACGCGTCGGTCATGCTGGCGCCCTCGTCAGCAGCGTCCTTTTGGTCTGGGGTGGTGACACCAATACCGGTGGCCAGGCGCCGAATGAACGGCAGGATGATTCCCTCTATCTCCTCAACCTCGGTGCGTCACTTATTTGGTGCCTCAAACTGGCAAGGGCTGATTAGAGTTTCCCCGCGCTCCAGTGTCGCGAGAGTGGACTCGTGTGCCCGTAAATGGTCCCGGGCCCGTCGGTCGTTATGGCCATGCCGTGACGATGGTCGGTTCCAAGTTCTTCGTTTTCGGTGGCCAGGTTAATGGGGAGTTTTTGAATGACATGTGGGCATTCGACCTCAACTCTCGTACGTTTCCCTCTTGCCGCTCCAACCTGTTCTTGACTTGGGCATTTTTGCTTTTCCCGCAGTAAAATCAAGACCAACTTGGGAGTCCTACGAGTCTGAACCTGGAAACGAGAAGCCCCCTCGAAGGACAGGCCACGCATCAGTGACCCACGGCGACCGTATCATCATGTTCGTTCTCCCTTTTACTCACATCGTTCCCCTTCGTTACATCTTTCTGTAGATTTGGCGGTACCGACGGTCGATATCACTATAACGATACTTGGTTGTTCGACGTCCCGACGCGAAAGTGGACCGAGCTCCAATGCACTGGGTATATTCCGTCTCCCCGAGAAGGCCACGCCGCCGCCTTGGTGGATGACGTTATGTACGTCTTTGGTGGACGTGGTGTCGACGGAACGGACTTGGGTGATTTGACGGCCTTCAAATTGTCGAGTGAGTAACGCGGTGTATTGAACGGCAGGCCTGCGTTTGCTCATCTACGGAAATCCAGCTCAGCGATGGTTCATGTTCCAGAACATGGGTCCAAGTCCAAGCGGAAGGTCCGGTCATGCCATGGCTTCTAGCGGGACACGGGTCTTTGTCCTTGGAGGAGAATCTGCGGCAGGGTCACAAACAGATGAGTCTGCGCTTATTCACGTCCTTGATACGAGTACGTACTCTTCGTCGTTTCGTTCGGACAACCTCCAACTTTTGAAAATGCAGAGCACATCAAGTATCCGAAACCCGACCCTAACGCTGCCAAACCTGGTGACAAAACTCAACTCGTGCGTAGACCTTCGAGCGGCCCCCAAAGCCAGGAGCAACCACAATCACAAACGATGTCCTCTTCATCAGCGACCAACCCGATACGTGCAACCTCTCCCTCTCAGCAACCCGTCGACCCTGAGGAGTTGCGCCGCGCTATCTCCCCGCAAAATGTGCGCATGCAACGCCCCACTCCGAACGGTCTGCCATCACAGCCCTCGCCTATGAACGGTAGGCCAGGGCGTGCGCTAGGCGGGGAGGATGATGGTGAGGGTTCAACCGAGTCGGCAATCCGCGACCGTGCGTTGTCCCCCGACCAAGCGCGCGCACGTAGTCCGCCCGCACGCGCGGCGTCACCCACCGGGCCTGTCAGCATTGAAAGCTTGGTAAAGATTGTTCAGCACCAGCGCTCCGAGTCGCCCATGGTCGTCGACCGCGAGCGTGCCAAATCTCCGCGTGCCAAATCTCCTGATGCCCAACAATCAAATCTCGCTTCGGTTAACGGGTTTACTCCCGCACACGGCACAAAACCCGGCTCCACGGGCAATGTTACGGCCGAACTCATCCGTGATCTCAAGGCTCGTGAAACAGAGCTGGAAACTCTACGCCGCCGCGAGGCTTGGATGAAGGCAATGCTTGCGCAGGCTTCTCATGCGGGATTCGTCTACGCAAACGCCAGTCCTGGTGATGAAGATTACGGACTTACCGACGAGCAGCCTAAAATAGCCGAGGCAGTAATTACACTGAAACAGCTCCACGGGCGCATCCAGGTATGGTTTTTTTCGCCGTTCCTGATTGCCAGGGGCTGAACCCCCTGTTTCGTCGCATAGGCGAGTCTTACTGAACAGGCACGCGATGCATCGCTCCGTATAGGTGATGCTGAAAGGCAGCGGGCCGGGGCGATCCAGGAGGCTGCATATTACCGTGCGAAACTCGCCGCGCTTGAGGCCTCATCCGATGGGGAAGTTACGCGGTTGGAGCGTGAGCGTCTGGCAGAGCTCGAACGGCAGCTGTCGGCCACGCTTGCTGCGCAAGCTGAGCGGGACCTGCGACTCGCACAGCTAAGTGACGAGCTTGCACTGAAGAGTACCCTACTCGAACAGGCCGAGGTGAATGCTGCCGAGGCAACGAAGCGTGCGGGACTGCTGGAAGAGACGCACGTGCGTATGCTACGGGACCACAC
>QLOZ01012007.1:0-29615 GCA_003314065.1 Lactarius sp. MG50 | reverse complement strand
CCTCTCCCGACATTGTCACGGCTTTTGCCTTCGCGGGCGACCTTCGCTTCAACCCATTGACTGACACGCTTTCTGGCTCTGACGGCAAACCCTTCAAGTTTTCCGACCCTTCTGGCAAGGAGCTCCCGCCCCGCGGCTATGACCCCGGTCAAGACACTTACCAGGCACCTCCGGTGGACAGGGTCTCCGTCAATGTAGCTGTTGACCTCAAGAGTGACCGCCTTCAACTTCTTCAGCCCTTCCTGCCGTGGGATGGCAAGACTCCCGAAGATCTCCCCGTACTGATCAAGGTCAAAGGCAAATGTACAACTGATCATATCTCGGCTGGTGGTCCCTGGCTCAAATACCGTGGTCATCTTCAAAACATCTCTCGTGAGTCGTTTTCGTGGCTTATTCGCCCCTTGTCTTCATCAACGATGGTACAGAAAATTGCCTGATTGGTGCGGTCAATGCCGAGAATGGTGAGGCCAACAAGGTCAAGAACCAGATCACAGGCGAGTGGGGCGGAGTGCCCCAGACTGCTGCCTACTATCGGGATGGGGGAATCAAGTGGGTTGTCATTGGTGATCACAATTACGGCGAGGGCTCTTCCCGCGAGCATGCTGCTCTTGAACCGCGATTCCTGGGCGGCCTTGCTATCATTGTCCGCTCCTTTGCGCGCATTCATGAGACAAACCTAAAGAAGCAAGGCATGCTCGCGCTCACCTTTGCCGATCCCGCGGATTACGATAAGGTCCAACCATCGGATAGGGTATCCATACTCGGACTCGAGAGCTTTGCCCCGGGCAAGGACTTGACATTGCTTGCGAAGCATGCGGACGGGTCGACCGACAAGATTCCCCTCGCCCATTCATTCAACGAGGGTCAGATTGAGTGGTTCAAGGCTGGATCAGCGCTTAATTTGGTAAGGAAGCCCCCGATCTACCCCGAGCCAAGAAATTCGCTAACAGCTACTTTAAGATGGCGGCGAAGGCAAAGGCCAAAGCCAACTGATCGGTGAACTCGAGTTTACACATGATCTGTGTTGCAACATTTCTAAGAAAAGGGTCCACGTTGTTGAATGTCACGTCCCACCTACCCAACATGGCTTTTATAAGCGTGGTATGGTCGATGTTGAATTTCTTTCGTTTCGTGGTGCATAATGATATAATCTGATTTTCACCTTATTTGTCTTGAATGTGATGCCGTTTTACTTGATCCAGATTGCGTGACACGACCGTTGTACAGGTTGGTAATTCTGTGCGGATGCTCGGTGGTCTATGTCAGAGCCCTCTATGATAGCCTTTTCCGGCAGTACAGTATCTACGCTACAAGTGATAACGCGGTACCTCTGAATTGATGTTCCGTCAGCGTTGTGTTGTAAGGAATGAGTGACAGAACGCTATCGATAGATCGCTGCGGTCGAACTGCATCCTCTTCGCCTACATATAGAGCACCTTGGTCTAGCTTTCCGCATCGTCTTGTTCGTAGCCTTCAACCTTCATGTCATTCAACCCAAGGTCCTCATTTTGTTCCCATGTGCGATCGTACAGCTCGATCATCATGTTTGGGTCGGGATCCGGCGCATACAAGTTCTGCACGTATGAGTTTGCGAGTGGGTCATCAAGAATGAGGGTGAAGGGACGTTCAGCGTTTTTCACCTGGGACAACTCTCCATCAGAAAGGCATCCCACCGAACCGACATAACCTCATACCGCTTTGAGGTTCCCCAAGAATATCTCGAATTTACTGCGTTCTTGAATATCGGGGCCGTCTGGATTGGCGCTGCCGACTGAATCTCCAGCGGCAAAGACTTTCTCAGAGAGTTCTTCATAGACCTGTTCTAGGATCCCTTCCAGCGTTGTGAATCTGCCTCCCAGAGTTCCGGCCTGAAGAATGAGGTCGATCTCCGGGATTGTGAGACCGCAAGTTTCGCTCTGAGCAACCACACCGTCAGCAAGCAGCCACAACTCCCGGCAGCATGAGGGCACACTTTAAGGATATCTCTGCTAAGGTCCTCGCTGTCTTCAACCCGAAGGGTGACGCGCTTCCCCTTTTCTGAGATTGCCGCGCCTGACTTTACCTCGTTGTCCCTGTAACCACAATGGTCGCAGTTGGTT
Organism: Lactarius sp. MG50; assembly: GCA_003314065.1. NCBI lineage: Eukaryota > Fungi > Basidiomycota > Agaricomycetes > Russulales > Russulaceae > Lactarius > Lactarius sp. MG50. Next base: position 27,516 of record QLOZ01012007.1, on the reverse strand, counting down.
GACATGATGAGGATATCCTAACGGATAGGTTGAGAAACGGCGGCACGCAATCATAGAAAACCGGTACTTTGAAGTAAGGAATCACCACTTTCTTCATCATCGTGTTGAGTGGGTGACCGCAGCTGGAGCACACCCCCGGAAAGATATATATTTCCTCATTGTCATCGCTATCATCCGTAGGTGCCGTTTCGCTAGGATCCTCGTCAACGACAGAATCATCAGCGACGAGTCCGAGGGCAACATTCTGTTCCCTTGTCCGACGGTAGGTCCTGAGATTCCACTTTGGATCGGCCATGGAGTCTACAAACTCGATGAACGAATTGCCGGCAGGATCATCGAGCTTGAGCGTAAAGAGTGGCATGGGTGCTTCGGAATTGGCAGCCCCCCTGAGGGCGGTGCCTCCTTCGTCATCGTCCTCATAGGATATGATGACTTTCAACTTGTCAATCAGAGCTTGTATCTTAGTGTAAGTGTCCTCTTCCTGGATGCGGCGTAAGGGTTGATCATGGCTCAAATCGCGGATCACGTTTCGAATAATCCCTTCGACCGTTGTGAGCTGGCCTTTAGAGGCTGGGATAGTCAGCTCGTACTCGGAGATTGTAACGGTACACGTCTCAGACTTGACTACCTGACGGTTGAGGTCCAGCCTCGAGAGTATACGGGCAGTATAGATTGTTCCTTCGGCTGATTGAAGCAAGAAGGGCACTTAGATGGATGCCTGTACGCGCAGAGGGTTACTTACGTCGAATGGCCTCAGCAGACTGGATCTCGTTATTGGAAAAGCCACAGTGTTCGCAGCGGAAGGACATCACGATGACCTCGTGGAAATAAGGAATAGAAGTTAAGAGAAGCCGTGTAACACCCTACGTACACTTTATTCCCCAAGTCAACAACTAGGGCGGAGGAAGGTTGGTGCCTACCTGCTCCTCGCAATTCATGCATAAGGACTCAATCTCCTGTACAACCCGGTCGTCATCCTCTTTCGAAGATGTACCAGCCCTCCCGTTGTCTTCATTCGCGTCTACCTGGTTATCTGCCTGCTGCGCAAGAGTGCCAATTGACGGGAAGAGATTTTCTACAGCCATTCGAGTTGTGCTTCAAGCTCCAAGATGCGAGCGCGAGTCATTGGGACAGGTCGATCTAAGCGCCCGCGAGTAATGAGTCCTCTGCTGACTCAGCAAACTTGTCCTTTCTCTCCGTCACGATACCGAGTAGAGGGAGTCGCCAAAATGAGTGTGTGGGTAAGTGCGCATCCCAATCCCGCCAAGTTTATCTCTTATTCGTGTACTCTTAGACGGAGCACCGAAATCCAGAAGGGAGAACGTATTGGTTCAACACTAGCACCAAGGAGAGTGTATGGGAAAAGCCAGACGGTTCGTCCTCGTCGCGTTGTTCTTATCCTCCTTCATTGACGTAACCTACAGAGCTTAAAAGTCCGTTTGAGGTATGTTTAATGTGAGCTTCGTTTGATACACAGAAGTCTCAATGGCTCCCAGCGAGCACTAAAGCAGACACCATGGAAAGAGTACTTTTCTGGTGGCAAGAAGTATTACTACAATGTACTGTCTCACAACTCCTCATGAGCCCAATTTTAACTTACTATTTCTGTAGACAACATCAAAGGAGTCCAAGTGGGACATGCCGGAGGAACTTTTGTTGTTAATGGAAAAGGTTGAGAAAGAGACGAAAGAGGTTCTGGCCCCTCCAGCTCCCTCGTACGTCGTGTATTTCCCCTTTGTTTGGTTATCATTCAATCTGAACGCTAATACTGCACTAGTCCTGTGCCCCAAGCTATCCTCCCAGCTGCTGTGACCGGCCCACCGGCTGGTGCGCTTGTCCCTCTAGGCGCAGACACCCTCCCCGAACAAGCAATCAGTCAACCGTCCACAAATCTTCACCAACCAGCGCCGTCCGCTCTTCCTGCACGTCCCAATCTCCCCGATGAGCCGACCATTCCGCACAACGGCTTCACGACTTTTGAGGAAGGCGAAAAAGCGTTCATGTATCTGTTGCGCAAGGCCGGTGTTGACGCAACCTGGACGTGGGAACAGACAATGCGCGCCATCATAACGGACCCGCTTTACAAGGCGTTGAATTCGCTTGCAGAGAAAAAAGCCACTTGGCAGAAAGTGCGTTCTCTCATTTCTGCTTTTCCCGCCCTGACATGGGTTCCCCGCAGTATACTGAGGGGTTGAAAGCCAAGGAGAAAGAGGAGCGAGAAGCCCGCCTCGCTAAGATACGCCCCGCGATCCGTAACATGTTGAAAGGGAATCCTAACGTATTCCATTATTCGACGTTCCCTACTGCCGACAGGCTCTTTGCGCAGCACCCAATCTGGCAGCAAGCGCGGATCGAAGCAGAACGAAAGTTCATTTTTGAAGAATACGTTGCCGAGCTCAAGCAGCGTGAAGTGGTATATGTTATGCTACTTTGCTCTCCTGAAGCTCTTTCTGACGTGTCGCCTAGCAAGAGAACCGGGCGGCTCGCAACCGCGCCATAACGAAGCTCATGTCGCTCTTCAAACAACTTGGGGTCGATGTCCTCACACGTTGGCGCAACGCACATTCCCTCGTGCTAGAATCGGAGGAATGGCAAAGTGACGAAGAGCTGCGGCAGCTTCCTGGCCTGGACATCTTGCTCGCATTTGAGGATTACAGCCGGGTTCGTGAGCGCGAGTTTGAGGATGAAATGCGGCGCAAGCAGGTTAATAAATCCCGTTCAGAGCGCAAAGCTCGCGAAGCCTTCAAGGTACTACCATGGACTTGACTTTTTACAGCGTACTCATTGAATACATGTAGGCTGTTCTGCAAGAACTTGTCGCCTCTGGCGACATCAATGCGCGCTCCAAGTGGAAGCACGTATACCCCAAATTCTCGACTGATAACCGCTACCTCGACATGCTTGGCAGGCCCGGATCGAATCCGATCGAGTTATTCTGGGATGTGGTAGATGATCTCGACCAAAAACTGGATGCAAGGATTGCTATTGTAGACGCGACTATCAAGCGTCACAACGCCAAGCTCAGTTCAAATGCTGAGGGTAGCTCCCAACCGTGGTCGGTTCAAGCGGAAACAACGGAAGCCGAGTTTTTGGAAGTCGTGCGGGAGAACGGTGACGAAGAGTCAGCTGCTCTCTCTGGAGATGAGCTGAAGCAGATCTTCACGACGGTACCTTTCTATTCTGCAGAGTCACTATCTTATACTTATCCTTGTAAACGCAGTTGCATGACCAAGCTGCGAGACAACAAGCCGATGAGAAGCGGCGCACCGAACGGAAAGCCCGGCATATGCAAGATGATCTGCGCTATGCGATGAAAAAGCTTCCCGACCCCCTCGACGTCAACCTCAACTACGACGAGGTAGGCTTTCCACCGGCTTATTGAGCTCATATTAACGTGGGTGTAGGCCGTACCACTCATTGAACACCTTACCGAATTCAAAGTCCTGGATGACGAAGGGCGACGCGTAGCGTTCAGCAAGTTTGTTAAGAGGCAAAAGGTGCTATTCCTATCTTCGTAGGAAATCTTATTCACCTAATGCATAGGAACGTCTACGTGAGATTTCGGAGGACGGAGGCTCGACAACTAGTCGCAAGCGCAAGGAACCTAGTCACCGTGAGATTGAGAAGGAACGCGATAATCCCCGTGATCGAGAACGAGAAAGAGAGAAGGATAGGGATAAGGATAAGGACAGGGATCGCGACCGTGACCGCGACCGCGAACGGGACAGAGACCGGGACAGAGACCATGATCGTGATCGTGATCGTGACCGTGACCGTGATCGCGACCGGGACCGGGACCGGGAGAGGGAGAGGGACAGAGATAGAGACAGAGACAGGGAAAGAGAGAGGGAGCGAGACCGCGATCGCGATCGTGAAAAGGACAGAGACCGTGGTTCCCGGTATCACCGTGGGTACGACGACGATGCCCGCCGGTCATCGCGTGACTACGGCCGCGATCGTGAACGAGATTGGGAGGGTGACTCGCCGCGAGACCGTCGTGACCGAGACCGCGATCGGTACGTGGCACGAGGATCAAGTTCGAGACGGGAGGACAGAAAACGGCGCGCTGGGAGGGACGGAGAGGAGGAAAGAGGTAGCCATGACGAGCCCCGAGAGAAACGAGAGGCTGATGCCGATGAACGAAGTGAGAAGGCACGCTGCGTCCAGTTTTCTTAGTTCCACTCTGTTTTTCTAACGCTCACCCACAGAGAGCAAGGTACGATGGGGACGCCCCTCCTCCGACCAAGGATCGAAGCCGTCGTGCTGAAACACCGGAGGAAGGGGAGATATGATTGTTTGAGCTTCCCTCAATATTCAACCTGCGCTTTTCATGTCTTTCCTTGTCAAGCTAATTAGGATGTTTATATTACGTCTACGTGACAAGTGTTAGGATGAAGTCTGCTCCTCCGGGCGGACATGAATGGGACCTATCCGAAGACGGGTATATGGCTGCTTGTGGGGGATGGTTCTCTCGTAACCTTTCCGTCTCTTCTTTTTGAAAATATGCTCCATCTTTCCTTTCGTATGTTCGACGACAGTAGCCTCGACGGAGACGTGGCTAGTGGGGATAACTGGGGATCCACGGAGAGTATACTCGCGCGAGCCAACCTCATGTATTTGGGACAGAGACAAAACATCTCCAACTTGAACATCGTTGAGGCGCGGCACAGTCAAAAGATCCTTTGGAGAAAGGAGATACTTGTTGCCAGCAATAGAAGCTATCACATATTGGTTGGGTTGTGAACGGATAAGGGCGAGCGCATGGGAGGTCGATGAAGGGGTTTGCGCGCCAGTGTGAAGTGCTCTGGTGACCTGCTGCCGTAAAAATGGTACTGGAACAAGGTGAGACGAGGAATACGCTCAAGAGATGATAGAAATGAACGTACGACGCGTCCATGACCACCGAGCCATGGCCATTTTGTTGCTTTGCTTTGCAGTGCTGTGCTGCCCCTAGAGAGACGCGCTGACCCGGTCTCATCCGGAGTGATATTCAAACTCCGATCAAACCTTGGGAAATTCGGGAAAAGTTGGCAGCGGCGCTGGCAACGGCTCGACCTTTCCACCTCTAAACCCGTTAGCTTTTCGCTATCCTATCTTCCCTTCTCTTCATGCAGAAATTCGCCCTCCTTAACGCTAGCCGTATGGCTACGCTGGCCGCCGCCGGGAAGGTTGTGTCGCTTTTTGGCTAATCTTTTCTTTTTTTACCGTCTTTCCTACTACTTGCTAACATAACATGATCTGTCTTCAGAATGCTTCTCGCGTCGCACCTGCTGTTGCGCGTTCATATGCTACAGCAAAGCCAGGTTCGTTGTGTTGCCATGTTGTCGTTCATGCACCCAGCTGACCTACCGTCCTTGTGTTCTCCCTGTTTTGCCGACCGTGACACGTCATATTAGCTGCGTCGGAGGTGTCCTCCATTTTGGAATCTCGGATAGCTGGTTCTTCCGTTGGCAGCAATGTTGAAGAGACTGGTCGCGTTCTCAGTACGTTTCTAGTCCTTTTGATCAAGCACAGTTGATTGATCAACATCCCTTCCACAGGCGTCGGTGACGGTATTGGACGCGTCTGGGGTCTCAAGAACGTGCAAGGTTAGCGTAATGTCCTCATGCCGATTCGGTTCCGTTACTGAGCGCAGGTATTTACGTAACCAGCGGAGGAAATGGTGGAATTCTCCTCTGGTGTCCGTGGAATGTGCTTGAACTTGGAGGCCGACAATGTCGGTGTCTCGATCTTTGGTAACGACCGTCTCATCAAGGAGGGCGACACCGTCAAGCGCACTGGTCAGATTGTCGACGTTCCAGTCGGCCCTGCGCTTCTTGGTCGTGTCGTCGATGCCCTCGGCAATCCCATCGACGGAAAGGGCCCCATCGAGGCCGCTGAGCGCCGTCGTGCCTCTCTGAAGGCTCCCGGCATTCTCCCCCGTCGTTCCGTCAACCAACCTATGATGACTGGTATCAAGCCTATCGATGCCATGGTGCCCATCGGTCGTGGTCAGCGTGAGCTCATCATTGGTGACCGTCAGACTGGCAAGACTGCTGTTGCCATCGACACTATCCTCAACCAGAGGCGCTGGAACGAGGGTAAGGACGAGGACAAGAAGCTTTATTGTGTCTATGTTGCTGTTGGCCAGAAGCGCTCGACTATTGCGCAGCTAGTTAAGACTTTGGAGGAGAACGACGCCATGAAGTATTCCATCATTGTCGCTGCTACCGCTTCAGAGGCTGCTCCCTTGCAATATCTCGCTCCTTTCTCTGGCTGTGCAATGGGTGAATGGTTCCGCGACAACGGCAAACACGGTGAGCACAACAACGCGATACATCATGTTCTTGTATTTATTCATATTTTATGTAGCCCTCATCATCTACGACGATTTGTCCAAACAAGCCGTAGCCTATCGCCAAATGTCTCTGCTCCTTCGTCGTCCTCCGGGTCGTGAGGCTTACCCCGGTGACGTTTTCTACTTGCACTCTCGTCTCCTCGAGCGTGCTGCGAAGATGAACGACAAGTTCGGTGGAGGCTCACTTACTGCGCTTCCTATCATTGAAACTCAGGGTGGTGACGTGTCCGCTTACATCCCGACCAATGTATGCGCTTATGTCTGAATCTGTTTGAGCGACTATTTTACAAATCTCGAATTAGGTCATCTCCATCACCGACGGCCAAATCTTCTTGGAGGCCGAGCTCTTCTTCCGCGGTGTCCGCCCTGCAATCAACGTCGGTCTCTCTGTGTCCCGTGTGGGCTCAGCCGCGCAGACGTACGTGTCCTACTGATAGTCTCTGCTACTCCCTTGACCTTGTCTCTAGCAAGATCATGAAGAAGTTCGCTGGTTCACTAAAGCTTTACCTTGCCCAATACCGTGAAGTTGCTGCATTCGCACAATTCGGTTCTGATCTCGATGCCTCAACGCGTTTCCTTCTCGCTCGCGGTGCTCGCTTGACCGAACTACTCAAGCAGGGCCAGTACCAACCTCTTGCCATGGAGATTCAGGTCCCGATCATCTATGCTGGTGTCAACGGTCTTGTACGTGCCCTGTTTATGACCTGCAGATTCACTAACTGACACGCGCTGTAGTTGGATTCCATCCCCGTCGACAAGATCACTAAATGGGAGGGTGAGTTCCGGGAGCATTTGACATCGACACAGCGCGCGTTGCTTGAAAAGATCGCGACTGGTAACGTCACGCCTGAAGTTGAGGCAGAGATTAAGAAGGTCGTTGAAGATCATGTCTCGCAGTTCTCTTAGATCTGCCCCGTTTTAGACGGTGGGATAGAAACTAAAAAAATACATCCTCTTGTTATTCTCATCCACGCATTTGCTTTATAACTAGACTATATCTAGCACTCTCAGTTGGCCCCTCGCGGCCGAAGCTGCTAAAATACGTAAAGTCAGACCGTTTTAAGGACACCCGTGTCGTGGGTGTGCGTTTCGTTTAGGTGGTGAGGATGCTCGTGCCTGCGCTATAAATCTCCTCATCGGATCTATATCCGTCACGGTACTAACAAGCTGACAGGTAAGATGCAAACTTGGCAGGGTGCATATGAGTTGCAATGGGAACAATGTGAAGAGCCTGAAAGCTGTTGATTTGACCGGCTTTCTCTTTCTCCTCTCTCCTCTCCTCTGTTCTTGAGCATGGCTTGCTATTGATTTAGATGCGATGGTATGCAATATATTCGGAAGATGGGCTGTCCAGGTGTGCATTGAGAATTGGTTGTGGTCTTTTTCTGGCACAAATATATAAAAATCGTAAAACAGCACAAGGCTACACCGTGTAGGTTAAAAAAAGGTGGCAGGACAGCCGTCTATGGGTATGGTGTAGCTCTCGTTCCAGGGTAGCAAACCGGCTTACGGTCCCGATGGACTCAGGCACCGGAGCGGTATGACTATATTTGGTCACCCACCCTCACCCCGCGGCGTGAGCTAATAATATATTAGCTCTCTCAACAACGTACTATAGCTTAATGTCGGCGTCATTGCAGCATTGTGGTGTGTCCGAGAAGGATGTCAATGTGATTCAGATTTTGCGTCGAGTTGAATGGCACGGCCGGAAAGGGACGCCAACATTCACTGGCAGTTCGAGACTCCCAAACCTACATCGTCGTCACACTACACGGTCGTAGAATAGAAGGGAAGTAGGGCCTCCTATTCAGCCTCTGACTGTCGGGGTGATTCCCGAAACTACAAGGATTTTGACCCTGGATGAGTCCAAACCATCCCGTAAATTCTCTCATTCCGAGTCGGAGTCCGTGCGTCTAATTCCGTCCTTGATCTCATCATTTTTCTAGATACCCTTGCAGATACGTCAATCATAACTTATCCTACTCAGGAAGCTCAGCGTCATTTGCGTATTCTTGGTCCCAACAAACTCGAACCCGAGGAACAAAATTCGACCCTCCAAGTCAGTCTTCGAAATTTTTTCTTCCACCCCGGAGTCGACTGTCGGTCCAGTTCCTTGCTCCCAAGACAAAGGTCAAGCTCGACGGTAGGTTGAAACCGAATCATCCATGCTCGTTCCCGTGGATACGGTTGCGTTCGGAGCTGGTGACAGGAGGCGATCCGAGTCGGCGTGTCTATATCGATCAGGCTGCGCTCACCGGCGAGTCCCTCCCCAGATCAACCTGCAAATACTGTAGGGAGAGGTCGAGGGTGTGGTTATTTCCACTGGTGACAACACTTTCTTTGGTCGCGCCGCATCACTCGCCGGCCATTCGCAGAATAATTCTGGCCAGATCAGTTCTCTCTGACTTATCACCGTCGGCGTCGTCATCGTGACTGAGATTTTCGTCGTTTATATTGTCTTTGGCCGGTCTTACCGCTCCTGGCGCTCCGGTCTCGACAATATCCTTGCGCTCTTGATCGGTAGTAACTAGTTTACCCCGTGCCATGCCCACCGTGTTATCCATTACCATTGCTCTCGTCATCGTCGGCCTTAACGACTTGCAAGCTGCAAGGCCACCGTTATCCGTATCACGAAGTGTGTCTCCAAGGCATTAAAATGGCCGACACGACACGATCCTCGACCCCTACACACGTGACAAATTCGGCTTCGCTTTGAAGTCGATGTTATGATCTCAGCTCTTCTCCTCTTATCTTCGACTGAAGATACTAACCAAGCCATCGACAATGCCCCTGCCCCCTTTCACGCCAGTGATGATATTGCCGTCGGATGTGTGCCGTTGACACGGTCTTGACTGTGCCTCGTCCCGCTCGTAATTTCATCTACGTTGAGACGCCAAGGGTCTGATTGAGAATTGAGCGCTTTACTAAGCGCCAAATAATTCAATGGCACAACCAGATACTCGACCGAAGTGTGGCCTGACACAAGGGTCAACACAGATCCTAATTATTCCTAACCTAAAGCCTTTCTCGTTCACGTTACAAGCTCTAATCTTCTACAGGGTGGCAATACACTAATTGAAGTTAGTATGTAGTGCCCTGGGGATGGTGAGAACAGGTGTAAAACCGCACGACGTGCGCCACGTGCTACGGTGGTTCGTTTTTTTTTAACTAAGCTATGCGCTGAGGGAGAAGGTCCCACCAATCAAAGGCAACTATATGACGAGCGCAGCAGATATATTAGTCTTCGCTCTCGGACGTCGCGCCGGACTCTGGGCCCAGTCCGTCATCGTCTTCGGTGAGTTCTTCCTCTTCGTCGTTGTCATCCATCGATTGCCTCAGCTACAGAGAAGGGTTATTCAAGCACGCTCGGCAGGTCCACGGGGAGAAACTAGGAGAACTTGCCATCTCTAATAGCTCGTGACATTCGTTGAGATGGGCCATCACGATGCCTTGGCCTTCGGGGATCGACCCGTCGATGCCTACAAATTTTCCGTCTTTACGCATAGAATCGATCTGGTACAGAGCGAGCTGGTACTTCAGAAGGTACAATCAAGTCAGAGAGGCTCTCGTCGAATCTTCGAAAACCCGAGGGCGGGATGATGGGACATCCTTGAGATGTCCATGGCCGAGCAGACGTCGGCACACGATCAGCCCGCTCGGGTAAAGGAGACACGCACGGGGTATAGATCGCGTGGATTGAACGGTCCACCATATTTTAACACCTCGTTCAAGCATTTTTTAACCGTCGACAGCTTGTTAGCCTGTCGGGTGAATCAGCCGGGGCAGTCGACGGAACGCAACCGGTATGCTCCTACGATTGGCATAAGCTCCTCGGACACCGGCTCGCTTGAGGACAACAGCAGATAAATGAAGCCATAGCACCGTCGAAGGAGGTAGAGGAGAACCTTTCGTCAGGCAGTCAATATCCGAGTATGTCCATGTGTAAGCTTAAGACGGACATATTGCCCCGCGGGCTGATTTCCCTCCGAATCGACAAATTTCCCATCGATACGCATCTTATCGACTTCTTGCAGACTCTGTGAGTAATTCCACAGGTCCGTTTCTCGTAACGTCCACCGGTGTGTCAGCGCAAGTCCCTCTAGCTCAGCACGAAGCCTTATCATGCGGTCGTAGATGGGCTTGAGGGGCGGGGCAACATTCTTCGACTCCTCTTGGGCACGAATTTCTTGGACGATATCAAAGCATTCTTCCAGAAGCGATGAGCAGATGGCTTGTGACGCGGGAATATTGCCGCCGGGGCCGAGGAATTTTCCGTCTACACGTTTACTACGCGTTCCCAAGAGTGACAAGCGTGGAAAGACGTAGCAGGAAAGGAACGCGACAGATAGAACATCCATCCAGGCGAAAATGGAGCATGAGCATATTTAGATCTGCCGGAAAATTGGCATTATACTCAACGAGTCGATTTTGCGCAATTCTTCCTGCAAGGGTTTAAGCTCCGCTTTGGGTGAACACCCTTTAGCTGCCAGTGCAATAAGCTTGCGCCGAACGGTGATGAGCCGTTCGTGAACGGGGACGAGCTCAGCAGAGAGGACGGAAAGATTATCTTGCAACCTGCCGAGTACAGACTCTGCACACGCGAGATTAGATGCGACCAAGTAGTGAGCAAGTAAAGAGGAGAGATACCACAATCGCCAAGCTGTCGCTCAAGGAGTTTGGTCATGGCGTCGGGATGTTTCCCGCTCTCCGAGTCTCTTCTTATAATGCTGTGGAGTTCGTTCAGCCGTCGGCGGAAAGGAGCCAGGTCACTTTCGTTGTAGACAAAAGATTCATCCATATGGTCGAGAATTTGCTAAATGCAAAGGTCAGCGGCTGCAGTTGCGTCAGATTATTGGCCATATGAAAACCCATAGCGCGGGAAATCTAAACAGAGCACATCCAATACGATAAAAGAAAAGTTCACCATCGCCCGATTCTGGACAAGATTGAGAGCGCTTATTAATACGAGGCATACTCACACGCATACTGGCCAACTGAGAGTAGGTGGCGGGAGCCTCATTGGTCTTTCCGATTGTCAAAAAGAAGAGGGACAGAAGGCTGAAAACATCAGCCAGAAGAGTATCCAAGCGATTGTTGTAAACTGTCGCATCGTCGCGAATATCGTTCAGCTTTGTTACTGTCATACATAGGCGGTACGATAGTTAACGATCAAGACTGAATGATTCAGACGTGGATGACGGACCCTGTTTGATGACGGCTTGATATAGGCAGTTTACATCGGAAGGTTTAATAAACTCGCCCCGATCTTTCTTCAGGGCTGTGAGCCTATTCCTGATACTAAATTTGGTAGAGTCAGTAAAAAGGAAGGGGGAAGCGGTCGAGGGAATAGTTAACCCGATCACAGCCTCAAGGATTGGGAGTTCTAGAATGACATAAGAGCAAAGGCCAGTGGCAAAAATCGAGCACACGTGCCTTCCTGTGAGACCGGAGTTGTCATATTTCACGAGAAGGTAGGACTTGTCGGTGATCAAGGCTAGTTGCCTGGTGCCAGTGTCAGTGCCGATGATAACTTGGAGCTGAGATCGCCGATAACGTCTATCCTTTTCATCATCACGTGAATCATTAAAGTAAATCATTTCCCACGTTCGATATCATAGTCATTTCACCTAATCACCACCATGGACAAGATCAAAGAGGTTCGATCCCTTTTTGCTCTCCCTCTTTCTCTTAGTGACATGCCATAGAAACTTGCCGCTCTTCGTGCAGAGGCAGATGCCTCGATCGAACGTGCAGAAGCAGCAGAGGCGAAGAATAAGAAATATGAACAGGATCTACTTCAGAAGGACCAGGAGATAACTTCACTCAACCACAGGCTCAGTGTTCTCGATACCGAGCTCGAAAAGGCGGAGGGAAAGCTAGCTGATAACCAGACCGCCCTAGCTGAGGGAGAGACCAGCAAGTCCACGAACGACAGCCTCACTCGCAAAATTCAGCTCCTCGAGGAGGAGCTGGATGCGGCAGAGAAGAACGTGAAAGAAACTGTTGACAAGTGTGTGCCATTTCCTCGCCATCTCTGTCGTTTCTCATCCTCATCCATTTGGCAGACTCCGACAGGTAGATGTCAAGGCGGAGCACTTCGAACGTCAATTACAACGTGTCGAACAAGAACGTGATCAGTGGGAGAAAAAGTTCGAAGTATGTGTTGCCCATTATGCTCGTAACTAGCCTCCTTGCTGACCGTGTATATGTTGTGCAGGAAATGCAAGACAAATACCGCAAGTCGAAAGAGGAGCTCGACGAGCTGGTTTCGAACATGGAGGGGCTCTAATCTTCCTAGTCTCGCTACTTTTTACTCTTTTATTACGACCACTTATTCCTGGCGCAGCAAACCTGAGTCTTGGGTTTCCTTCGAGGATTGCCCACGGGTATTCATTATATCATGGTTTCTCAATGATTACAATGATGGCCATTGGCTGCCAGACTCAGGTCAACTGCGCAAATACTATCAGTCTCAGTCTCAGGAGTTGTGAAAATACGATCAAATGATGGGTCCCTGTACAGTACAGTGCAGTACAGTTACGCATATGGAGATGTTAGCTTGACTGTTGCGCTGTGTGATGGACTCTTGTTTGGTTCGGATTGCCGAGGCACGTCACGCGTCTGAGTGAACTTTGCAACGCGACGTGAACGTGTCTTGTTACACTCTCCAAGTGCAATGTTCTCCCAGCCTTCCTCGTTCCACTCCCCGGACAATGCTACTGATCGTATCAGGCCGTCTATGAATCACCCAGCCTCCCAATCCTCTTTACATGGTTCTTCATTTTCTGTTGGAGGGATAGCCAGTTCGACAAACCCACATCACCCTCACGGCACCAGCTCATGGGCTTCAAACACCCAGAGCGGCCCTCTTTCCAGCACATTGAATGATCCCTTTCTTCAATCCCGCTCTAACTATCAATCTGGCTACCTCATGGTACGTTGCTGTCATCATCCATTCCGGCCTGCGTCGTTCACCCTGGCGTCTCTCCAGTCTACGTCCCAGAATAATGTGCGCAACTCTTAACTTATCTATCCTAGTTAAACCCATGTCACGATATACACAGACTTCGCCACCAGCCCACCAACGGTTTGATGACATGCCTCTCGTGCAGACCAAAGCCAAGCTCAACTCAACACTTTCTCGCACGCCCACCCGCGAATTTGGGAAAGATCCAATGTTCGAGAGCTCAAGGTGAGTACACCATCTTTCTTTTAAACACCGCTGATATCTTTAATACAAGACAACGACAGACTTCTGACGAAGATGCCCCACCTACCGCGTCCGTCAATGATATCTTTAATGCCACATACACGGACAGTCCATCGTACCTCCAGCGCTCGGTAGGTACTCACTTTCATCCCCTAACCTCTATCCGACAACCTTCGCAGATCGCAACCTTTGATTCTTCGATGGCGATAGCGCGAGCGTCCCAAAATACGCCACACCCGGCGGCTGAGCCCCTCTACGTTATTGTTTTTGGTTACCCTCCAGATAAATACAGCGTCGCTGTTGAATACTTCAAGCAGCTTGGCGAGACAACAGACCCAGATCCAAACACGGAGATTTCCAATTGCTTCAGGATTGGTTTCAAAAACCCTGTCGATGCAATGTGGGCCGTCCGTAAAAATGGCGAGGTCGTCGGCGGAAGCTGGATGCTAGGTGTGAAGCTGGCCGTGCGATACAGTTTCATCCTTCGTCGATGCGATGTGGGGCTGAACTTTTGCTTTCCAGGATCCCAGCCAAGTAGAGCGAGTCCTCAGCCAATCGGTAGCTCGCTTACCGTACCCGCCGGATGTCAGCCCGCCATCTGATGTCGTGTCTACTGACTCTGTTGGACCTTCCCACTCGCCCCCCGCCGCTCGTTCGCCTTATAATAGCACTCCGACAGTGGGTACTCCAATCCGACTCGCCCCCTCCGCGTCCGCGTTCCGGAAGCCGGGGCAACCGCCGAAGCCGGCTACAAGTACGCCCGGGCTGCAGTCAGCGCCGCCAGCGGCAGTGGGAACGCCTGGAACACCGTCGAAAAGTGTGCTTGGGCAGTTCTCGGATTTCGTCTTTGGATGGTAGTCATATTGTATCATCTGATTAGTTAGTCCTAGTAGAGACTGTCGGGATCAGATGCAGGAAATGCCTGTCTTGGAATACGACAGCCACATAATACTATACTACCCAACGACATAGAACCCCTCAACACTCTGGCAAGTGCCAGTGTAGGACCACGGCGCGGACGCGACACGCTCGCGTTCGCTCTGATCTGATTGCATCCGAACTGGAGCTGAAATTTCTCGGCTTTTAATTGTTGCCGTCACCGCTATCGTATCAACTGCCATCATGTTTCGCCGACGCACCGTCAACAACCAGCCACCCAACGCACCTACACCGAAGAGCGTTCATTTGAATGGTTCTATAGACAGACAGAAAAGTGGCCCGAAGGCTGCCATATCTGTTGCTGGAGCTCTGCTTGATTACTCCTTGGTGCCTTTGCTTGTCTTTGGCGGATGTTGCTCGTGTGTATCACCTTTTCCCCCATTTCCTCGCCTTCCGGTTCTGCAGACTTAACAACGCCGACACGGCAGCAATGTTTGGGCTTACGAAGAACTGCTCCGCGCAGAGCCTGGGGCCGGTGCGTATGAATGATGGGTTCGCCGTGGCCCTCCCCCCCCCCTACTGCACCGTGACTGACCCCGCTCTCCCGACTTTACATTTTTTCACAGGGCCCGCGCTCACGTTTTCGCAGATGCTCTTCATAACCGTGCAGCAGCTGCCGTCCTTCGTTACCTGGGACGCGTCGCGGCCCTGGCGGCTCCCGCGCCTCAAGCGGCGTCAGGTGCCCATCGCGCAGTGGCTCCTCCAAGTCACCACGTTCGCGTCTGGCACGCTGCTGAACAATCTCGTGTTTGCGTTCAGCGTCCCCCTCGCTCTACAGATCGTATTCCGCTCTGCAGGTACGTAAACGTTTCTCTCCCTCCCCACCTTCATCTCTCCCGCGCGCGTGCACGCGTCTTATTTTTTT
Source organism: Lactarius sp. MG50 (assembly GCA_003314065.1). NCBI lineage: Eukaryota > Fungi > Basidiomycota > Agaricomycetes > Russulales > Russulaceae > Lactarius > Lactarius sp. MG50. Next base: position 12,165 of record QLOZ01012007.1, on the reverse strand, counting down.
TTTTTCGCGCCGAAAACCTGAGCTGACCATTGGCAAACACGGGCCTCCTCACTCGTTTGTTTGTTTTTTTTTTCACCAGGACTTGCCGTGTCCATGCTCCTCGGTCGCGTCTTCATGGGCAAGCGATACACACCCCAACAAATAGTAATACCGCCCCCCTTTCTTCTCTCCCTTTCCCTTTCATCCCGACGACCCCGCCACGCGTGCTGATGGCAATCCCTCTCCTTCAAAGATCGCCGTTGCCATTGTTTCGTCCGGCGTCATCATTGCGACGCTCTCCAGGCCCCGCCCTCAGCCCGACTCCTCCTACTCGTCGTCGCCGCCGTCTCCGTCCCCAAGTCACGTCGCAAGCCCAACCGCCGGGATTGACACGTCGCGGTACGGTATAGGCGTCGCGATGCTGCTCACCTCGCTCCTATGTACCGGTGTGCACGGCGCGTTGCAAGAGCGTACGTATAGCACGTACGGACCATGCTGGCGCGAAGGCGTCTTCTACATGGTACGTCTCACACCTCACGTCTCGAGGGCCATCTCATCAATAATAATAAAACTGAAACCTAACTCTCGTCCTCCGGCAGCACATGCTTTCACTACCGATGTTCACGCTCATGCCCAGGAGCGTGCATCAAGGTTTCGTCGGGCTGAGCCGTCCATCGAGCCACGACGGTACAAGCAGCCGCGCATACATGATACTCGCCCTCAACATGCTCACGCAACTCATCTGCGTCTCCGGCGTCAATCAACTGTCCTCGGTACGTACATATCATATACAAAAAATAAGGGTCCTCGTACCTTTTTTATCGTTCACCGGTGTCACCCGAGTCATATAACTCGTGCCTGTCTCGGTGATGCAGGTTTGCCGGGGCAACGGGGACACACATTCATCGTTACACCGCTCCAACCCCGTCATTTTTGTCTCCCCGATTTGCCTGCTATTATTATTAACTTATTGTCCACCCTCTTTTTTTTTTTTTCGATTGTTTGTAGAGAGTCTCCGCAGTGTCAACCCAAGTCGTACTCACCGCACGCAAAGCGATCAGCTTGTGTTTCAGCGTGTGGTGGTTCGGTACCGGCTGGAATGCACAGCTTGCGAGCGGTGCCGTCATGGTGTTTATCGGATCATTCTGGTACTCTGTTCTCCCAACCCCGCCAGCGCGATCAGCCCGTCCGGGAAAGCGGGAAAAGAGTGCTTGACGGGCGACAGTCTAAAGTATGCACCCCATGTTTCATCTTGTACGGAACGAGTATTCAGTTGTCTGTACAGGTATTCCATGAACTTCACGTCAAAAGGCGAGTGCTCCCTAGATGGGCGGCGATGACCAAATATGGAATCCAAACGCCAGTCGACCCGTCCCAGTGTCTACCTTCCCACGGTAAACACGGAGAGTGGCTCCTGGTACCACTGTTATCATACATCGTGTAAATAGCCCCGAAAGGACAAAAGGGTAACCGAATTAGGAGGGAAGCAGGAAGGCTAACTAATACCAAGATAAATGCGCATGGAAAAGGGTAGTTATGAAGGACGACAAGCGTGACCCCGAGACGTGAGAGAGGAAGGCGAAGATGAAAGAAAGTAATGGTAATGGCACTTGATGACAAGTCATGATGGCCCTGGAAAGTAGAGTATGCAGGATATAACACGCGTGTCCAATGAGATAGTCCAATGACAGCGTGGGAGGTAGTCGGGGGTGGCGGGCCTGGCGGCCCCAGTGCCAACGTCAGGGAAGGGGATAGAGTACATGAGGGGCATAAGTGATAGCCATACAATCTCTCGGGGTTACGTATGATCCTTTTCGCTCATGTCATGCACCTGCAGGTGATGGTGGCCTTCAGAACTGTGACCCTTGTACTCGTCGGGTAACACATGTGCAGAGTGGTTGTCCAGGGCAATGACGTCGCCGCGCCCGTTTATTAGTTCCCCAGGTGTTACTGGTCGGGATGGGACCACGCCCGAAGACGACGTTGCTGTCACCGTTGAGATAATCTGTTGGTTCTGCGGGTAATATGAGCGGCGACGCATCGCACGGAAGTCATAAATTGTGAATCTATGTCGAATGCAATGAGAAATCGCTCCACGACGCGATTCACATGGGATTCTACGCACTGCTCCTCCATCTGGCGCATTTCGCTACTCAGGGTATTGATGTCACGATTCTGCTTACGAGCCTTGGCTTTCAGTGGGTTATCTTCAAGTAGTAGCTCCTCAAGTTCATGGGATGCATCAAAGTTTGCCTTCTTCGACTGTATACGACAGGATAATGTGAGTAAAGCATCACGACTGAGGCGGCAAAAACGAGTGAGCTCACGTCGGGGACAAACGGAGACGGAAGTTCTTTGCGGTTAAGTGCCGCCCAGTCGATTGAGCTGAACCATGGTTGTCGTTGGATCTCTTCCAGGCTGTCACCTTGAGGACTACACGCAACGCGTTTGAAAGGATCCCTCTCCAGAAGCTAAATGAGGTAAAAAAAAAATTGAGCGAGAAGCGGCGCGGATAATAAAGAAAAGAAAACAGACCCCTTTAAGGAAGTGAACTCCTTCCTTACTACACTTCTCGTTGGCATTTTCGGGGAAACGTAATGGATCTTTAGAAATGCTGTGGGTGAGGGCAGTATTCGTGCGGCCCCGGAATGGCCTGCCCCCAAAAATAAGTTCGAAAGCACAGACACCAAGTGACCACCAGTCAATGGGGTAAGTATAACCGCGTTTGTGAAGAATTTCCGGAGCCATATAGGCCATGGATCCTGCCACGCCGGTAAGAAGACGCCGCTCTGAATAATGGACAGCGATATTAAAGTCAGTAAGGTGGGCATGGCCGTGCTCATCAAGGAGGATATTATCCGGCTTGATATCTCTGTCAGAGGAATGGGGGCAGATACAAAATATGAGTGAAAGAGAAGTGCGGGTTAAGATCGACAACGAACCGATGCATGATGTGCTTTTCGTGCAAGAAACAGAGGGCAGAAGAAAGCTCTGCCATGTAAAATCTGACAGTTCCCTCCGGCAAAGAACCCAACCGGTCCAAGTGGACTAAAGGAAAGGTGAACCAGGCGAAGAGGATGGCAAGTGGTATATGTGAACGAACATCGTAGATCCCCCCCCAGCATCAGGTCCAAGACGAAAAAGCAATTCTCATCGTCCTGAAAGGCGTAGCGCATGTTTACGACAAAGGGATGGTCGATCTAGTGGGACTGTTTGGGATTGGGACGTAGGGAGAGCGGAAGAGGGACACACCTCTTCGAGCAAGCGACGTTCTTGAATAACATTGGCGACGGCTTTCATTCTGACGCATTTCGCTTTGTTAATATACTTGAGGGCATACAAATCGCGTGTCTGTTTGTGCTGAACTACGCGGACCTAGGAGAGTTGTTGGTTGGATTATTAGGGGATCGAAATGAGCTTGGGTACCTTTCCGAAGGCCCCCTTGCCGACACATCGGAGGAGGATGAAGTGAAAGAGGTTGACGTCAGCGTCGAAGTCAATAACCTAGGAAGAAGAGGCGATTAGGGAATGGAAGTAAAGAGGAGGGGAGAGGAGTCGTACTTGGGGACGACAACAGAGGGCTCCCATTGGAGATCCTTGAAATTTGGGCTACAGATTCTTTGGACCAGAGGGAAGCAGAGGACTAAAGTAAGAAGAGAAGCGGAGAAAAAAAACCAGAGCGGGAAAGAAGAAGATAGAGGGAATGTGATATGGGCGGGATAAATGGTAATAAGAATGACCGGTGTGGTGTGGGGGGCACAGGAGAGACGGTTATCAAGGAAATTGACCTGCCAGAGCCATCCGACAAATAACAATCAGAGCCGAGCCATTCCGTGCTCTGCCGGTCCAGTTACGTTCGATTACGTTCGGTTCAGTTCCTAAATCCCCACCCTCCATCCGGTCATCCATTACGCCCCCGGAGACGACGGTGGTCACGGTACCTTCCCATCCTGATCATGTCTGCCGGCTTACATTGGGCTCGCCCTTTGGTTCTCTCTGGACCCTCTGGTACTGGCAAGTCCACCCTTTTGCAGCGTCTTTTTTCAGAATGTCCTGGCATGTTCGCTTTTAGCGTATCCCGTCCGTGGTATTTCTTCTCCACCTCCCTGGCTCCGTGACGCGCTAAACGCCCCTTGTCACCATCAGATACAACGCGCGCTCCTAGGCCAGGAGAGGTTAATGGCGTGCAATACCATTTTGTGTCTCGCGAAGACTTCGTCTCCCTTCTCAATCAGGGCGGTTTCGTAGAGCATGCCGAATTCTCCGGTAACCTTTACGGTACCAGCAAACAAGCTATCGCCTCAATTGTGGAGTCAGGTAAACGTTGTATCCTCGACATCGAGGTCCAGGTATGTCTTTCCCTTTATCCCGAGCGTCAGACGTCCCTTCATATTTAATCTAGGGCCTCCGTCAAATTAAAAACACGGACTTGAACCCCGTCTATTGTTTTATTTCACCACCCTCCTTGTCGGTCTTGCGTGAACGTCTCGTTCAGCGCGGGACAGAAACCCCAATTGCTATTGAGAAGCGCCTTAAAACCGCCCTTCTCGAGATCGAATATGCCAAACTTCCTGGGGCACATGACCATATCATCGTAAACGATGACTACGAACGCGCTTATGCGCTCTTCGAGTCTGTCGCGCTCGGAAACCCGATCTCCAACGACCCACTACCCCCGCTGGAGGAGTGAAGTGACACAATCCTATAGAGTCCTTAACCGCGGGACGAACCAACCCCACCATACAACTGTCATCTCCTAGGGGTTACCACGTTTGTAGTTTGTACCTTCGCTATTATATTCTTGTACACGTGGATAGATGTAACTCCGAGAGCTGGGAAGATCAGGTTGGTATGAATAAGGACCATAGTTCTGCTGAATAGCCGCGCGCCGAAGCTTCAATGCCAGTGATCCAATCATACACGGAAGCGTAAATACGCCATGAGAAGTGCAGTACAACCAGTCACTATATCAATGGAACCCGTCAGGCGCGTCAGGCGGGCTTGAATGGCCGAAGTTCAACTTACCGAACCCCACCAAGTACTGCAGCGTCGTGGCCTAATTTTCGAGCCCTACGTTAAGTGCCCATGATGGTGTATAGATACACCCACCTTGGACGACTGGATTGCCGCGCGCAACCCCGCAATCTCCTGCTCGATTCGCGTGTCCACCTCCTTCATCTTGAGCTCTTGCCTACTCGCCTCTTCGCGAATACGGCCTTTCTCCAGGTTCAAATCCAGACGCACACCCGCCTGCGTCCGCGAGATCTCCTCGCGTAACCGTTGTTTCAGTTTCTCAATGTCCGTCAGCAGTCGGTCGTTCTCCGCCTTGATCATCGTGAGGTCGTTCTTCTCGTTCAACTGGAGCTCGGATTTCAGTTGTGCAAAGTCAACCTGCTGTGTGTAGTGTTGCTGTGTGGGCAACCCAAGTAAATTGTTGCGTTGGCAAAACAAACTCGCGTGGACTATGGATGGCGAAACGGAGCACCTTTTCGTGATCAGCCTTAGTGACCATGTTACTTGTCATATTCCGTATGCTCTCGTCTATGACCTCCGCCATGGCGGACATGATACCTTCGGCCTGCGCGCGATTTAGTCCCTCGCGCTCCAGGCGCTGCACAAAGTGATGGGTATCAAAATGAAAGTCATTCTGCGTAGCAGTGGTGCGGAAACCCCTGAAGAGTTGAGGAAAGAGCGGTGAGCGCAAATGGGGAAGAATGCGAAGCGACATGGGTGAGACAAGGAGCGAAGCAGAGATGGAGAGCAGGCTGAAGCGGCGTGTCTATCATATGACGGCGACGGAACACGGAATCGGAATGGAATGAAGCAGATAACCACGTGATCTCAATTGTGCAAGGGCCAAACTGTAATACACAGTACTCTTCCTTCGAAAGACAGGCCTGCCATGCAGAGTGACGACGTGATATGGTCTGCCATCGGAAACCAGTTCTGCTCTTACAAAGTCAAGTATGTCACGCCCCACTTTTCTCATCTGCGCGAAGCTCAAAGAGAGGCTGTTCCAGGACAGTCACGCAGAATTTTTGCCGAAACGAATACAATGTGACGGGGTTCTGCAGCCGGCAGTCATGTCCCCTTGCCAATTCTCGGTATGCTACCGTGCGTGAGCACGAAGGTGTGCAATCACTTCTTATCTCTCGCTGCGCCCGCACCTCAATGAGAACTTGCAGGCGCCCTCTACCTGTATGTCAAGACGATCGAGCGTGCACACTCCCCGGCACATATGTGGGAAAAGATCAAACTCTCAAATAACTACACAAAAGCACTGGAGCAGGTGTGTGTGTCCACTCAGACGTCATTAGGTTTGTGCGTGAAAAATTGCGCCGACTGACGGGTTACAGATCGACAAAGAGCTCATTTATTGGCCGAACTTTACGATCCACAAATGCAAGCAACGCGTGACGAAGATCACACAGTACCTCATCAGAATGCGCCGCGCGAAGCTCCATGGGCAGTGCGTTGTCCTCTTTGCTTGACCTACATATTCCCCCCCCCCTGAGCTCATTCATGCGCTCGCAGACCCAAACTTGTCGGTATAAAGAAAAAACTAGATAGGCGCGAGGCAGTGCGCGAGCGCAAGGCACTAGCAGCTGCACATCTCGAACGTGCGATCGAAAAGGAGCTGCTCGAGCGTCTGAAGAGCAAGGCGTACGGCGACGCGCCGCTCAACGTGAACGAGAGCGTGTGGGCGGCAATATTGGACAAGGAAAAGGCGCGCGAGCGTGGAGAGGAGTTGGAGGATGAGGAAACGGATGAGGAGCTCGAGGACGAGGAGCTTGAGGGTGAGGTGGAGGAGGAATGGGGAGAGAGGGAGTTTGTGAGCGACGTTAGTGAAAGCGAGGATGAGTTGAGCGACCTGGAGCAAGTCACGGTGCGTGGTTCGCTACACATGTTTTGGAAACGCGTGTTCATCATGGCGTCTGTTAGGGTGGAATGGATGGTAGCGACGACAGTGAAGAGTCGGGAGACGACGACGAGAACGCGAGTTCGAAGCCCGCACCAAAACCAAAATCGACGCTAGGAAAGCGCAAAGCGGAACCAAGTTCGCGCAAACCAAAACGTTCGTATCTACTATATAAGTCCTGTCCGCGACGACTCGTAATAATCGTGATGCGACAGGTGGGCCTCGTATAGAGGTAGAATACGAAAATGAGACGGAGGTCGTACCGAGGGCACGAGTTGCCGCTGGTTGGTAGTGGCATCGGCAAGCACGCCTTCTGTGCGAGAGATGTCTTTCACCAGGCTTTCAGTCCGCATGTACTACCCCGCTACGGGATCACCTTCTTGGTAGCGCCACATACGCACGGTCAGCATCACATTCGCCACATCACATCGTACCACTGGCTCCCCCTTCTTGGTTCAGCGCGGTCCTTCCAAAGTCGACGAGGCATAACCAACCTAGACGAAAATGATGGAACCACCGGGTTGAGGTGGCAGACTGCATGTATCTCACTGGTGTACCGGTTGGTTCCTGGACAGCCAAAAGGGCTTACGTGTTTGGTGTGCATGTCTTCCCCATCGACGGGCACATTCTGCGAGCATAGGTGCAGGGGGTTGAAGCGCCAAAGTGATAGGCCGACCTAGGCTGACATGACACGGGCTTCTAGCTGGGCAGCGCCCTATTTGAGGACCGAAGCAACCGAAGGGCACCATAACGTCAAGGTGACAAAATTTGATCTATTCTTTCTCGGGTCGACTCTCCAGTTGTGCAGTTGAGTTCGAGACGTCAGGCTCGTGGGTAACACGAGTGGAAGATAACCGTCCGGCGTGTCGTCCTAGACCCCATATGGACGTTGTCCCACCCAATCGACGACTTAATCAAGACTGGTAGGGCAAACAGGTGATCCGGGAAAATCGAAGTTGTCTCATCGATTTGGCTGATGTTGCTCGACGCCGCCCCTTCAAGCTAGTCATTCCAGATGCTACCTACGGTATATGCGGAGACTCCCAAGACCCAAGACTTCTACATTTCTACACAGAAATACACAGCATGCCTCAGTGTCGAAGGGATCCACTGATATAGCTGAATTGATACAACATCATACATGACAGCTGAGAAACAAACGAAAAACATCGAGTCCGTAAGCCTGAGAGTGACAGGTCGTCAGAGGTTGTCCATGTTGGCAACTAGATCATCGAGCTCTCCCTGCGCCTTGTGGTACCTCCCTTGCGCTTCCTGTGGGCAGGGCGCATTCAATTCGTGATGACCAATCGTCGGCAACCGAGGATAATCGGCGAACGTACTTCATATTTCTTCTCCCACTGATCACGTTCTTGTTCGTATCGCTTGGCTTGACGCTCCATGTGCTCAGCATCGACGTCAACCCTCCGTAATCTGCGTGAATCATGAGTCGTTGATCGACCACCACGTACCGCTAGATTGCACAGCGCACCTCTCGGTTGTATCCTTAAGCTTGAGACTCGTCTCTTCCAGTCGTTTTTCGAGGTCGTCCAACCTGTGATCCTTTGACTTTATCTCCTGGTCCCTCTCAAGAAGGGCTTGCTCGAGCTTCTTGTTCTTGGCTTCCGCCTCCTCGGCGCGAGTAATGGCAACGTCTGCTTCAAGGCGTAGACTGGAAAGTTTCTGTTTCGGGCTAGGTGATTTCGAGTGTGACGAGACATAACGTGTAGTACTTGCCTCCTTTATCTTTTCCATGGGAATGGGATGTAAGGACTAAGAGCCTAGGGTGCAGGGTTGTTGAGGCTCTCACTGCTAGCAGTCCTGCCAGAGCGGAACCGTCCCGGCAATTTGGCCGCGGGTTTGAACACGTGAGGATGCACCGTGCCCCTACTACTAGTACTGTATATCACATTAGGTGAGATCGATCCTAGAAAAATCGAGACATCAATTACCCATCGCATTTGTGCGTCAACATGACGCAGGTAACTCTTGAACTGGCCTGGCTCCCAAGGTTCTCACATACTGAGGTGGGGTATTTGACACCGCCGCTAATCGGTGGGACATCCTTCCAACCTCTCCCCGACTCGGAGACTCCTATCCATCATGTCTATGGACCGGTCTCAACCACACGCTACACTGGTTTCCCCCACACCGCTTGCGAATGCCCCCTTTGACGATAATCGGGCAGACCTTACCCTGCGGTCCAGCGACGGCGTGCACTTCCGCATTTTCAAGATCATCCTTTCGCTGGCCTCTCCAGTTTTCGCTGACATATTCAGCATCCCCGAACCCGAATCCACATCTGAGGGGGCTCATGTTGTACCCCCAGTGGTCACCGTCTCCGAAGACTCAAAGGCCCTCGATCTTTCTCTCCGCCATCTCTATCCGGTTTCATCCCCTACTGGAGTCGGGTTACGTGAAGCGCGCATACTGGCTGAATTTGCACGCAAATACCAAGTGGATGCACTGGAGTCCGTAATTACGCGCCACCTCACGGACGCCATCGAGGATGACCCCGCTGGCGTTTATGCCATTGCGGTTACATACGGACACAAGGATATTGGGGCAAAGGCTGCAAGAGCGACCCTAAAGCTTCCAATTTCTCGCCTCCAATCTCCGCAACTGCAATGCATCACTGCGGAGCTTTACGTGGAACTCATCCAATATCATATCGCATGCGGGAAGGCCGCCAGTGCTGTTACATCGGAACGGAAGTGGTTTCCGTCTTGGGAAGGAAAGGGCAGACTCATTTCGACCGCACCTCAGGGCGATTCGCCAAGCTTGGACTGCTCGCTTTGCGCCACTCAAGATTTCATTAGCGGGCCAGTTAATCAGACCTCTGGCCTGAGCAGACCACCAAACAATCGGCCTAAGGCCATGTTCGGCCAGATCCCGACTATAGTAACGAGATATGGTCCTCGGTGTTTGTGGAATTACCTATATCGTTCCGCCTCCGTTCTCGCACACCATCCAACTGCAGAAGCAGTTACTACCAAAGATTTCGTACAGGAGTCCTTTGATTGTACCAAGTGTCCATTTGGAACGCGAGGAGAGATGCTTGAACTGAGCCAGATCTTTGGAACAGAAATAGAGAATGTCATCGAGCGGGTGAGTGTATTACTCTGGACGCAGTCCCATGTTGGCACTGCTTCGTGATGCATGCTCATACCTTGCAGATTCCCCTACCCGGGGCTGTGCAGCCGGGGGACCCTTGCGGTAACGTTCCTTGTGATACGATTGCTTCATAAAGTGTCGGCGGGGTGTCGTAGCCTTTAAAGGTACGGTATGCCGACACATAATATCAAGCCTTTCTAAACCCCAAACCCAGGGTCTATGGGCAGGAGAGCCGTGTGACACACCAGAAATGACGACATGAATGAGAGGGTTTAGATCAATACGTGGCGTGCGGATGGTGTGGTCTATTACTGGTCTGCTGACTCTGTTGAATCACAAATGTTCGTTTGTCCGTAAAATCGACACCATGCCACAAAATCGATTGCACCGAACCACCGGAATGCGCAGCGCAACTCCCGGTCATGCCCTGAACCCTTAAGAAGGGTGTTACTCGAGTTTGTTATTCTTGGTCTTCGTCTTCCGCCGCATCGGCGTTAGCATCTGCAGAATCTGCCTCACGGAGAGCCAAGAGTTTCTAATTTGGATTGGTTATTTTGAGCGACGGGACTTGACATGGAGTACTTGCCTCTCTGATCGTTTCCGCGGGATTGTTTTTTTTTTTTGGAAAGCGTTTATTTTGGTAGTTAGCTATGTACCGCTATCTACCGAAATAAGTGTTAGGCAGCGGGAGATTGCCAGGATCAACCCTGCCTAACCGCTGTAGCCGGACCGATGAGACCGGTTGAGGTAAAATGCGCTTATGCACATCCCCATTGGGGGATAGTGTGGGACTCAGGGCACGCGTCCTACGGGGGCAAGGTGTCGTGACCTCCTACCCACTAAAACCTCTCGACTGGTGATCCAGTCATCTGGGAAGTCCGTGTTTTTTCTAAGGACATGTTCCCAAGTATTTTTGACTCTCTGGGCAGACTTCTTGTCCGGGTTGTCCCGTTTGATTTTTGTGGCGAGTATCTTGTCATCGGTGATGACGTGCGTTGATGGTGTGGTGCCATCTGTTGATCGACCCGGTGAGGGGAGGCACGGGTTTGTGTGTGTGCGTGTGTGTGTGGCATTGAACAATAGAGGGTATTCAGGCTCAGCGCCTTTGTCGATGTGCTCGCGTGGGTGGTCTTTCATCGCTGGTCTTGTCAGGTACCTTGGTGGCATTGTGGTGGATTAGGATTTGGTTGTTCTGGGTGGGTCAGTGGTTGTGGTGCTGGGGCGTCAGGGAGTTGGTGCCGTTGGTGGGTCAGTAGGTTTGGGTGGATGCAGTCATGGAGGCTTTCGTAGTCCGTACTTCACAGGGGGCTTGGTAAGGTACATGGGTTGTATGGTATACAATAGTTAAGATTATCGCCGGTGGGCGGGTGTCCACGATGGGACGGTGTGAGTTGGTATGACTCGTAGGGGGGGCCGATGGTGTTTCGATGGTGAGGACGTTCCTCATCAATCCTTGCCCCGGCTGATACCGTGGGAATCCGTACCATGGTGGTGGTAGCGGTTCAAGGAGCCCCTCGTTTCCGCGGGATTGGGTGTAAGGACTACTAGTAAGGGCTATAGTGCGAGGTCGTTCCGGCGATCTGGCTGCAATTTTGAGCACGTAAGATTGGGCAATCTACAGACTGATTGAAGAGCCGATCAGAGCCCAATCCAAAAATCGAGGCCTCGAGTTGGACCTTAAGTCATTCACTACTACCTCACTCACTAACCCGGCCGGCCATTAACCATTTCTACCATTGAGCCGGGCCGGCCTCCGCCATTACTGTTGTTTTACCTATCGGCTTTGGCCGGGCGCGTCTTTGCATTTAGACATGATGCAGCGCCTTACAAATGCAGGAATTCTCTCTCTATGCACCTTCGCAGCCCTTCTTTAACACCCATTCACATTCACCATGTCTACTTCTTCTCAGTCCCAACAACCTCCAGAAACGCTAGCGAATGCACCTTTCGATGACACACGGGCGGACGTTATCCTGCGTTCCAGCGACGGCGTGGACTTCCGCGTCTTCAAGATCATCCTTTCTCTGGCCTCTTCGGTTTTCGCTGACATGTTCAGCATTCCCCAGCCCGTACCCAATGAGTCTCATGCTGAACCTCCGGTAGTGACCCTCTCTGAAGACTCAAAAACTCTCAATTTTGTCCTGCGCTATCTTTAT
>QLOZ01011985.1:0-10566 GCA_003314065.1 Lactarius sp. MG50 | reverse complement strand
CATTAATTGACCTCACAGTTGACTATAAGCGGACTCTGCTTATCCGTTCTTGCCCGTCGTGATTATATTATATAAGTCGCACAGAGGTGCTTGCTCAGGTTCGTGCCATCTCTTCCACTTTTGACTCCATACTCTTTACCGACCGAGTCGGGTATCCATTGTTTCCATTTGCGCTGAGCGCTTCAATCTTCCACCTGAGCTTGCTCCCTTACTGACATTTCATCTTTATACTGATACCTTTCTACTGGATTCACAATGATGTTTTTGTCTAACTTGGTCCCCCTTCACATCTTAGTTGTGGCCGTATTTTCCAATCCCATCATTCGGAGGGGCGTCAATGTCAAACTTGTTCCACAGTTCGGCTTCCAGGCTGGTTTGAATCCAACTGGCACGTTCCTGTCTAATGAGGGGGGTGTCAATGAGCTCTGACATGTCTCTCGATGGATCAATAGGCACCGGTGATTGCGACGGAGCCGTAAAAGGGTCGAATGGTCAGCCCATCAAGATACCTTGCTCGTGCCCTCCAGATCGTCAAACCTTCATCAATGTGAGCATACACTGTACCCTCCCAGCCATCCTCGTGTGGACCGGGGGGCTCGCGAGAAGTAATTATAATTCTCACCTGGTGTTATAGGAACTAAACGCGAATGTTGCGGCGGGCCACGTTCTCAACAACCCGACGGTTCCCATCTCCTTCCCAGAAGACAACTCCAAGGAATCCCAGCTTGCTCGCCTCAATGCCGCGGTTGTTACGCTGCAAAATCTCAATGGACCGGGAAAGGGCTGTCCCGTTGTGTCGACAACTTTCCAGGCGCAGGCTGCCGCTATCAACGCAGGCACTCCGCCGCCCCCGTCGAGTACAGCGTCGCCGACCCCAACAATCGCACCTTCATCCGCGTCACCTAATCCATCACCCACTTCCAGTACGCCGACTGTCGCACAGATTGACGCACTTGCGCCTCCCCTCGGCTTCACCGCAGGCAAGAACCCGACTGGTAAGCAAGTACCTGCTAGTCACTCTGGCCATGCCCACTCTAGATATAGGAACCGGGGATTGTGATGGTGCTGTTAATGGTGCGGATGGAAAGCCGATCAAGGTTCCCTGCTCGTGTCCTCCGGACCAGGCCACCTTCAATCAGGTATTTCCCCACTTCGCCTTCTTGTACGTGAACATGGGCATGCTCACTCTCTGGACGTCTCGTAGCATCTAGTTGGTGACGTCCTTGCGGGCCACGCAGTGAACAACCCGTCCGTAAAGGTGTCTTTCCCTCTCGATAATTCAGTGCAGTCGCAACTGGCGCGTGTTGATACTGCGCTCGTCACGCTGCAGAACCTCTTCGGACCTGGTAAGGGCTGCCCTGCTGTTTCGACGACGCTCTCTGCACAGCAGGCGGCACTGTTAAAGCAGTTGTGAGAGAGTTGGCATGGCTCTTCCCGGGGATGAGAACAAGACGGGCGGTGTTTCTGCGTCCTTTGTCATTGTATGTCCCTGACAAGCGATCTGTAAATCTCCGCGTCCGTTCGTGAATTATTCCTTACTTTATGTCGTGTGGTATTTCTGTTTCGACGGGTGCTTTGTTCATGAGAATGCTCTCTCTCCGTCCCGTCCAAGTATGAGAGTGCCGACTTCCTTCATAAATATCAACGACTGTAGTATACCCGGGAGATCGCTTGGCTTTCGAGGGGTGGTTACACCCAATGGCACGTCGGCCCCGTGGGGCCCGTCACCAGCACCAGCAAGACGTCTACAGTATTACTTTTTCCCTCCTTTGGATGAAATAGGAAGAATCAGCAAACGAAAAAAACAAGGGGGGTTGTTCCAGAGAAGAATCATGTGCCGTAAGGGGTATGGAAGGGTAAGAGTCGGCCCGTAAGACATTCTGACGTTTTACTGATGGTCCTCGGCTGTCCAACTGCTGTCCACTAGTAATCTTCAGTTACCGTACTGCATGGCATCAAATCGAGAAGAGGATTTTGTAACCTTACACCTCCAGAGACCAGATGACTTTTACATGGGATTTGATTTACAGTAATAATTTAAAATTGATCTCATTCCAATTCAACTCATGATCAATGGCCCAGCCTCAGCCTCCCCAGCCCCAGCCGAATTTCATAGCATAAACCTTACACAACTCCTCACAGTGATGTAATGTCTGTAAGGGGTTGCATAAAACCTATGAAACCTGCTGGGGCTGGGAGGCTGGGCCACTGAAAGTTTGTGCGTCAACAAGGTTTCTTATTATCATTCAAACAAACAGTACCAAACTTTGCCAAGTCTGGCTCACTTCGTTACTGCGATCATGTCAGGTTGCGCGAACGCCTCCGACAGAGCTAGAAGGCCGATACTACTGGCCGATGTGCGGACAGATACCACCTTCGATGAGATTCCAGTAATGTGAACTGTTTCGTCCCAAATCAAGACGGCCTACCATTTGACGCAGTGGTTCTACAATAGCGATTTAAAGGGTGCGACTTCTACAGATCCAGCTGTAAAGAGAGAAATTGCAGACCAGATCCGCGATGCATCGATCAACGTTGGATTCTTTTATAGTGCGTCTGTGATGTCAAGTTGCTTAGCGCAACGATCCTTCGTCATTGACACATGGAGCTCGCAGTCAAGGGCCATGGCATACCGGACTCGACCATATCTGGGGTGTTTACGGCTGCCCAAAATTTTTTCGCTCTCCCAGATTCGACAAAATTGGAGGTACGAGCGCATATCGCGTGTCAACTACCTCCGTCGTTGATACAGCGCCATATGGGTTTCTAGCTCAACATCCACAACAGTAAAGACTTTAAGGGGTACACTGCGTTACTGGGAGAAAACACGAACCCGGAGAATCGCGGGGACCTCCACGAGGGCTTTGACTTGGGGTGGGAGGAGTCCGGCACGAGCGCCACTCGGTCTTCAGAAGACCGTGATGACGGCGTTATGGCTGGCGAAAATGTTTGGCCTGACGATGCACTCCTCCCCGACTTCCGTCAGGTAGTACTCAAATATTAGCAAGTTAATTTTCTGGATCTTTCACTATGAATTAATGACAATCATCCCTACGCAGTCATGCCGCCGTAAACCTTGGACGGTATCTGTTTCCTTTGTTCGCGCTAGCGCTCGACTTGCCTGAGGACTTCTTCGCTGATAAAGTAAGACGACACGTGTTATGCTATACATGCATTAATAAGTGCGTGGACAGACAGCCAAACCAGCTGCGATTATGCGCCTGCTGTATTATCCTCCCCAAACAGGCATCGTAGATGACCGCACAATCGGCATTGGTGTCCACACTGAGTATGTAAAACATAGAGACAAAAAAGCTGTCTAGCTAATGGATAAAAACGTCAGCTACGAAGTTGGCAGTCCTTCGGCTTGCCCTCTGGAAGAGTACTGATAGACACGGCAGTGCTTTACGATCCTGTGGCAGCAAGACGACATCAATGCCTTACAGGTTCTAAACACGGCTGGGAAGTGGGTCAATGCAGTTCCTATCCCCGGTTCCCTCGTCGTCAAGTAAGTTTCATGTTTTCGTCCCCTGAGACCTTCGCCTTATCACCGCGCAGTCTCGGTGACCAGTTCGCACGCTGGACGAGTGCGCCTACCATTGTCGTCTATCTAATTTTTACATGTGGTGCTGATCACGTGCAATAGATGACGTATTCCGATCCACCGTGCACCGTGCCATAAACCGCTCCGGCATTGCGCGCTATTCCATTCCGCTGTTCTTCGGCACAGACTATAATGTGCCACTCGAGGCGAGTCTAGACGTTGGCTGGGTGCATATCAAGGTTTCGCTGATGGGGTAGCAACCCAGGCGCTACCTAGCTGTGTTTCAGATAACGTTCCTGCTAAATACGAGATTGTGACCGCTGGTGATTATGTCAAGTCGCGACTGGAAGCGACATATTTGCGCTCCAAGTGACGACGAACTTTTGAGTAAACTCCCGCCAGTAGTAGTGGTTTGGTTGTTGTCTCGGAGATTACGTAATGATGAGTTGGCTATTGTGTGCATGTGTTTGTTTGTCTACAGCTCATTCATCATTCGGACTTCTCAATCGACCACCACGACGAGAGACCGACATCAACAATGTTGACAGCAGCAATAAGCACGTCGGAATCACTTTTGTCATCTAAAATCACCGCGACAGAAGGGGCTGCTGATCCTCTTTACGGCGCCCAGGCGGCCTACGTCGTCCAGAGAGATCGGTGCGTAATCTATCATTTATGGTCTCCACCAGTGCGAGCTCATACATCTCAAAGTCTGCTCGGCGGGCTCAGCGCCACAAAATCCCTTTTGTCCGATATCCGAATCTTCAATAAAGATTCCTGGACCTTACGCTACCCTAAACTACGCCCCAAGTCCGACACGGTCGCAGCCTCTCCGAAGCGTCATGGTGTGCACCGTACCCTTTCCTTCGCGGATGATCCATCCTCAGAGACCGACGTCATCCTCGAGAGAAGTTTCGCAAGCTCGCTCACCCTCGCTTCGATTGCGGATACTCCGGAGAACGAAAGCGAGGAGTCCCCGTCGGATCTGGATGGTGACGAGCGCCTTATCCCCGAGTCTGAGGTCTCCGACTTCCACGTGTTTCGTCTTGATCTCAATCTCGGTGCTCCGAGGTCGTCGGCCGCTGCAGGAGCCCTCGTTTCACAACTTGAGAAAGTTTCGATCGCTAACCTTGTGGATGAACGTATGGCGGCCTCATCGCGGCATATCGATAAGCTGCACGTACGTGTGGAAGATACGTCGTCCAAGGTCCTCGTCACTGGTGACTTGAATGCGGGCAAGTCGACCTTCGTCAACACCCTCCTTCGACGTGCAGTCATGCCGGTCGATCAGCAGCCTTGTACCGCAGCGTTTTGCGAGGTGCACGACTTTGCGGAAAACAGCAATGTGGAGGAAGTGCACGTCGTGAAGGATGCAGCTACCTACAACATTAATGATGATTCGACGTATAGGCGCGCCAGTCTCGGCGACCTAGACAGCATCATGACCGTCGAGGAAGACTTCCAGGGAATACTCAAACTCTACCTCAATGACACGCGACCGCTTAATCAATCCCTTCTGAATAATGGCGTTGTGGATATCTCCCTCATAGATGCACCCGGCCTCAACCGTGACAGCGTCAGAACAACAGCGCTATTTGCACGGCAGGAAGAGATCGACGTTATCGTCTTCGTTGTTTCCGCGGAGAATCATCTTACGGAGTCTGCCCGGA
Source organism: Lactarius sp. MG50 (assembly GCA_003314065.1). Taxonomy (NCBI): domain Eukaryota; kingdom Fungi; phylum Basidiomycota; class Agaricomycetes; order Russulales; family Russulaceae; genus Lactarius; species Lactarius sp. MG50. The sequence goes on along the minus strand of QLOZ01011985.1, from coordinate 5,352 downwards.
ACTTCCTTAAGACTGCAAGCAACGAGAAGGCCTACCTTTTCATCGTGGTTAACAAGTTCGATCAGATCAAGAACAAAGACAAGTGCCGACGTATGGTTCTCGAACAAATAAAGGAACTTAGTCCTCGCACATACGAGGATGCAAGCCACCTAGTGCACTTCGTCGACTCGCTTGTAGGCAAGGATGATTCTTCGTTTGAGGACCTTGAAGCTTCCTTGCGGTCTTTCGTACTGGTCAAGCGCGCCAAATCGAAGCTTAATCCTGCCTCGACATATCTATGCAATTTGCTCTCGGATATTGAGCTCCTCGTCGGTGCAAATGCCATTGTCGCACAAGCGGAGATTGTGCGCGCCAAGAGCGATCTCGATGTTGCACGGCCCGTGCTGGAGCGGATGAAGAACAGCCGCGAAGTGCTTGAAGATGCATTAGAGGCCGTAGAGGAGCAGGGCGCGTATTCAGCAAGCGGCAAGACACAGCGCATGCTCACGGATGCGCTAAACCGGATAGGTCAGGGTCTTCCTGCAGTAGAGCTTTCTCAAGTGCAGATGCCTTTATATCCCGGCCTGCTCAACTTATGGGACTATGCGCGAGATGTACGTAAGGCGCTCCTTACGAGTCTCGATGCGGCCGTCAAGCTCGCGGAGGACGAGGCACGAACCATAACGACCGCGGGAGTTGAGCAGGTCCTCGCCCTGGGCAAAGAGCACCTCCCAACCGGCGTCGAGAGCTCTCGCCGCGTGTTCATGCCCGAGGCAATGTTCAGCACCCGTCGTACGCGTGACGGCAAGCGCAAGATCCGCAGGAATAGCGCCGTGGTCGCTGGCGGTACACTCGGCTTGGGTATCGGCCTCGCCACACGCTCAGAGATGGTCCAGCCGACGCTCTTCGACTTACTTGACGTCCCGCACCACTTTTGGGTGTATCTAGGCGACAGTGAGGAAGACAGTGAGGAGAGTGGGCCAAGCGCACTCGGCATTGTGTCCGTCGGCATCGGTGCGGTCACGATGATCGGGGGTCAGGCCGTCGGCGTTCGCGCATTCGTAGAGGGTGCTGTGCGCATCGCGAACGTGTTCTCCAATGAGGCTACACGTAAGTGGGCTGCACCAGTACTCGGCGCATTTATCATTGGTGCTACCACGTACTTTGTCCTGGAGCTCCCGAGCTCGGTCCCACGCACCATCGGCAGGCGTATCCGCAAATCACTCATTAAGCCCGAGGCCAGAGCGGAGATGCAAGAGGAGTTGTTTGTGGACGCCCATGCTGCACGAGTCGCGCGAGAGACCCGCAAAGTGCTTCGCCTCGCATCGTGGGATTTGAGGGAACGCTTCCGTGTTGCGATGGACGAGCGTTCGCGAGAGGTGCGGAGTGCGGAAGAGATGGAGCGTCGTGCTGTTCTCGCGAAGGAATGGTTCACAAAAGTCGGGCAAAGGACAACCGATATTCGCGAGCAGGCAGGCCTAGTCTCAATGTCATAATTAGTGTGCTGACCCGCAAGTGTGTCATCATTTCACTCCACGTAGCATTCAACAAGCTGACCACCTCACAGGCAACACGGCTCGTTTTGCGCACCCGGATGCTGTTCCTTATTCACTACACCTTGTTTATTGTGTCGTTACGTCGTTTTCATAGACCAGAAGCGTAGCCTCTTGCTACACTCGTTCACTTCTTTATGTGTTCCTCGTCTGATGTCCTCTTACGCTACTTCACTTCGCTGATGACGGATGAGTCTTAATCCTGTCGGGGGTGCGTCACTGCCATGTAGTAGGTACGCGTAGGAGTACCATCTTGGTGAATGTACAGTCTCACACCCTTACCTCTGACGGACAGAAAATGCTAGCTGGGTGTTTGCGTAGTCGATACAGCGGCCAATTAGAAGACGTGTCCCCGGATGGCATACACGTCAGGGTCGCGGTCAAAGTTTGGTAGGCCTCTACCATCTTCCCGCCATAATTTGAAATGCAACCTCTCAGCGAATCGCTTGGGGCAGATTTTTGTTCCACCAAGGGGATCATTCCCGAATACCAGGCCCGGTGCGTTCCTATTCTTTTTATTTTCTCAGATACATTGAAAGTCAGGGTCGATTGCCAGTGTACGGACCGCGTCCAAAATACGGAACGAGTCAAGGGTGCGTCCGTGAGAGCTTAATGACATGTATAGTAGTTACAAAGAGTAGCAGCGGCAGCTAACGGCCGAAAGGCCCGCGTATTAACAGTGTACTCAGGCCGTGCACCCCGGAGGACAGGGACGCCTGTTTTTTTTAACGCTAAAGTAACATGAACCCTATCGACTATACATCCTTAGTGACTACCCTTAGTGACTACCCTCACTACCACCTGTCTTCCTTCCCCTTTCGACCCACCTCATCCCTGGTCGCAGCATAACAGCAGAAGGCGCACCACCGTATTCCCTTATCTAAAGAAGGTTATTCGCAACACCTGTCGTGTCTGTTGCTTCCGCTTCTTCGTAAGTGACGCCGATCCTGCCTTGGTTCTGCCGTTTAATTGGGTGGCTAGGAGATGCGCAATGGGTGATGCATGCCTGTGTGCAAGGCTATAAACCAGACAGAGATGCATTACTTTCCGTGAAAATCCTGGCATCTGGGTGACATAGGTGGAGTCCTCAGGGCTGACGATCTCTCTGCCCAAACGCCTTGTTCGTGCCCACTGGACCGCACCTTGTTTACTGAGTCTCAAAGTAAATACTTCGGGGTATTAACATAGGCCCTTCTTATGTTAGGCCTGAACTTGGATGGTGCAATCAATGATACCACTGTGCTGATCAATCTCCTGACGGGAAATTCGATTCCTTCGAAATTGCTGCGCCTCGCAGTGGTAATAAAAGTCACCTCTTTGACAGCTCGTAGCTCACGCGGGCACGCGCTGGCTTCGATGACGTCGCAGAATCTGTTCGGTTTGGCCGTCGGATGTCAATGTGAGTAGACTACTGCTACAGCTCCCGGAACAGCGTCTCCGCTAGTTCCCCCGTCTTCTTCCATCACAATTTCTCCCCTGTCTCCACGACGAGCGCGCCTTCCTTCCGTAGCTCTGCCCGCTCCTGCCCATCGCAACCTTGTCGTCTCCGTCAACAAACGCTCCGCTCCGTCTGGTCTACTGACCGGGGCTCAAGCCGCGGCCGCTGCGCCATCCCTTGCTTGGTACGTTGACGAGAGCCCGACCGGCGCGGCTTCGTCTTGACTACCTTCCTTTACATTCCCATTGATAGCTACAGAAAGGTTCCGGCGACTACGACAGGGCTGTTAATGACACCAACCGGCCCCATCAAGATACGGATACGTCGTTCCTGCACACCCGATCGGACCACAATTGGTCTTTTTGTCCATCCTTTCGTAAGCTGCAGATGGTGGCGTAGCAAGGTATGATAGCCTAGGCATTGTCGATGAAGTGCACTACGCTATGACAAGAGCTTGCACCTGTTTAGAATAACCATAGACTTGGTCCATGCTGGTCCCATTCGTTGGTCAGACACTGATACCAACTCTTTACACAGTAGATGATTATGCAATTGATCGTTTCGTACTCCGATATGCTCTCTATTATCCTTGCTTGAGCCCGGGGGGGGCTCGAGAGGAGCAACTCTTGAATTCCGTGAGACGCGACAAGCTGATAATTCCCCACTCATTTCTGTTCTACTATCCATCGTCCAAATTCGAGTACCGGCTGGCCAAAGCGGGACGAGAAATACACTGGCCTTGTGGCGAGTCTTCAGGTTGCCCTTCAAATCAAACCATCAGGACAAACACCATGACAGTGGATGCGGCTTGAAGCGTTTCCCATTGATAAGGATAGAAAACTCTCCATCGAGTAGCCGTGCCCATGCCCACGCCGTCTGAGCCTCTGAGGTCCTGGCCGAGGCACGTACTACAACGCAATGACAAAGCTCCGGCAAAAGCGCTTTCACATCATCACAGTAGCGCCGACATTCATCAGGTCATGGCGCTTGCCCTGACGACCCCTGAGCCACATCTACTGTATGTTTCACAGCGCAGGAGGAAAGTAGCCCCTTCCGCTGGGTGCGCCAGAGATTTGCAGCGTGGAGTTTTCGGGACATGTTACCGCTCTTGGTCCAACAACATCAGCACGACGGCAGATAAATGATGAAGTCTTGGACCTCGCATCGGGTGCTGGTCGGCGGGAATAAGATGGTATTGGCATTGGCAGCTATAGTCCTATCTTAATGGCTGCTTTTCCCCGTAAAGTATATGTACCAGACTGAAATGCAATTTCTTCGCAAGCAGTTGTAATGGTCATGGACGGATTTTTTGCAAGCGCCTACTCACAAACATGTCCCAAGTTAGTTTCCGAGCTCGGCAATGACCGAGCGAGAGGTCAGACGCTCGTCGTAGTCACGGTAATCAGACTCTTGGAGCCGATGATGCTAGTTCACGCAACTGCTTCAGGTCCAGGATTGCTGCAATTCAGCTCCTGCGCTTCTATGAGGCGTAAGTTCTCCCTTGCGATCATGATGCTTCCTGGTGGTTTCGTCCAATTCCGAAGCATCAGGCGAACTGTGACCGCGACCGCATGTAAAAGCTCGACTGCCCCCTTCCTTCCCAGTCGGTGTCACCCACGCTGCAAATCACAAGAAAGAAATCCTTGTGGGGCTTACGAGAGGGACAACAAGTGAGAAATCCGTCAACTGAACTGGATCGTTTATATGAACAGGCGGGCCATCTCATACCCGAATTAGGTGGAGTGGCAATGGACGGTTGCGTGGCGATGCTTTCCTTCATACGGTTATGCAGTGATCTCTGGTTCAAAAACACCGACTTAGGATCGGAAGCCTCAAGCTTTGACTCATCCAATCCTGATGAAGCGCCTCCGAAATTCAGGGTTCCGCATTACGCACACGGTCTGCGGATTACAAGCAGAGGTTGTCAGGAGGTCAGCGACGCAATTATTTGATCGACAAGATCCAGGCGTTCAGCTGCCGCTCAGATGTGGTAAGCTGCTGGTTTTTTTTCACAGGGAGTAACGGAGAGTCCCGTTTGTACATATGTTCACAAGGCAAGCTGACACATTCTTCGCTCCACGATTTCTGATCATTATCTACTACTGTGAGTCCACTCATGGACAGAAATTAAAGCTACGCGTGTCATGGAGGCAGACCAAAATGTGTGCGTCAGTCTATCAGATGAGGCATCAATCTCATTCTCTGCTGGCCTGTTGACTAGCCGGCCAGTGGAAAGATTTTCGGCGAGATAGTCTAGCCATCCGAGTCATCCTTGAGCTCATTTCAGCTGTAGTTTTAGCGTGATATATAGCTCTCCCGCTATACTATCGTCCACCGGTAGTTCGTATTCACCACTGGTTCGTATTCTTGAAATATCTCAGT
>QLOZ01011789.1:0-18094 GCA_003314065.1 Lactarius sp. MG50 | reverse complement strand
GCGGGCATCGTGCGAGCGTGCAAGGGTCGTGCGGGCGTCGTGCGGGTGTCGTGTGGGCGTGTGGGAGTCGTGCGGGCGTCATGTGAGCGTGCGAGCATCGTGCGGGCGTGCGAGCGTCGTGCGGGCATCGTGCAGGCTCCCGCGGTTGAAGGCCGCCACGTGGCGGTAAGCAGCGCTACCCCTCCGGCTCGCAGTTGATGTGAGGGAGGGGGGCAGGGGCAAAATATACTTGATTATAAAACTACTACAGTAATAACTATGTATTCTACTTATTACAGTGCAGCGTGCACGGTCTCGGCGATGTGCGTAAGTGCGGCGATGTGAGGGTGCGCGGGTGGTGTGGGGTGCGCGGGCGGGGCGCGCGGGTGATATGAGAGCGTGAATACGAGGAAGGGGCTGTCATTATCGAAGACTTGTCAGTAGGAACAAAGAAAAAACAAGAAAAAAAAAACAAATCTTTTTCTTGCACTTGGACCAAGGGAGGGGAGTGACGGCTCGAAATCTTCTTTTTGAGGGGACGGTGTTGGCAGCATTGTAGACAGAAACCCCCCTCCGTCTCGCGTTTGGAGCGAGGGAGGGGGGTAGCGGTTGGAAACCACTGTGCGTCGTGTTTTGGGGTGGTGGTGGTGGCGGCATGAGAGGAGTTGCCGCGTGAAATTGATGCGCGGAACTCCAAGCTAGTAAAAAAAAAACCAAAAAAAAAAAGGGAAAATAAAATACAAACACAGAACCATGGCCAAACCGTACACCATGGCCAAACCATAAACCGTGGCCAAACCATAAACCGTGGTTAAGGGTGCGGTTTGGCCTCGGGTGTGAAATCTCAACACCGCACCCGCACCCGTGACACACCGTGACCGAAAACCGTGGTGTCACCCGAACCTGTGTCACGCCCTAACAGCCACAGGTAGATGCTGCCATCTCCACTGCCCCAGGCTCACCTGCAAGTCCATCCACACAGGTGCATCGCACATGCTGAGGCACACATCACCACCACCATCACCACCCATTCGTCACCCACCATCACACCACAGGTAGCCACTGTCTTCATGCCCTGGGCTCACCTGCAAGTCCATCTGCACAGGTGCATCACACATGCCAAGGCGTGCATCACCACCACTATCACCACCCTGTTCCACCATTGTTACCCACCATCATAATTGCAGGTAGACACCACTGTCTCCACTGCCCCACGCTTGCCTGTGAGTCTATCCGTATGGGCACAGTGTGCATGCCAAGGTGCACATCACCATCACCATCATCACCACCACCACCACCACCACCACCCACCATCACAGCTGCAGGTAGATGCCACTGTCTTCATCGCCCCATGCTCACCATGCACACAGGCACAGCATGCATGCTGAGGTGCACACATCACCACCATCCCACTCCATCTGGCCACATGGGCACAGTGTGCATGCCAAGGTGCATGTAACCACCCCATTCCACCCACCATCACAGCCACAGGTAGAAACTGCCATCTCTATCACCCCACACTTACCTGTGACTCTGTGAGTGCATTTGCATGGATGCAGCACACATGCTGAGGCATGCATCACCACCACCACCACCACCCTGTTCTGCCACTGCCACCCACTGTCACAGCTGCAGGTAGATGCCAAGTCCATGTGCACAAGCACAGTATGCATGCTGGGGCATGCATAGCCACCACCATCACCACCCTGTCTAGTCTGTGAGTCATGGCACATGGGCACAGCATGCATGCTGAGGCTGTCACCACCATCACCACCCCATTCTGCCATCATCACCCACCATCACATGCAGGTAGATGCTGCCACTGTGCCATCTCCATCACCCTGCACTTGCTTGTGAGTCAGTGCACAGTGCTGTGCCCATGCCAAGGCACACATCACCACCACTGTCACCACCCTGTCTGGCCTGGAATTCCATGTGCACAGGTGCAGCACACATGCATGCCAAGGTGCACATCACCCCAATTGTTACACATAGTCCCCATGCATATCAGTGTCAAGCAATAGGCTTGAGGAGTTGTGATGCATAGGGCATGACATGGGTTTTGGCTTAAATTTTTTCCCACGGTCCCTGGAAGGTCAAGTTTTGGACAAAATTCTTAGTTGAGGAGTGAAACTGATAGAGAATTGATTGAGCTATATCTCCACCAAATCTCAACCAATTTGGATGATTATTGGTGTGTCAGGAAGCAAAACATTGTGAAAAACCGTACAGGTTGAGAAACTGCACGATTTTCCACAGTGTTTTGCTTCCTGACACACCAATAATCATCCAAATTGGTTGAGATTTGGTGGAGATATAGCTCAATCAATTCTCTATCAGTTTCACTCCTCAACTAAGAATTTCGTCCAAAACTTGACCTTCCAGGGACCGTGGGAAAACAAATCAGCAAAAACCCGTGTCACGCCCTAGTGATGCACAAGCAAAGGAGAGCATTCGACAAGGACTAGTATTGGTACAGAAGAACAAGCTTAGAGTCCCTAAAATGTAACCTAGACTACTTAAGTACTCATACATGTGGGACTGTATAACTAAATGGGTACATATCACAAGTTGCTATCCCTTAGCCTATTTGTACAGTAGAGAAGGGGGCAAGGTAAAAAGGAAGGGGAACAATGAGGAAAAAGAATCAGTAACACTACCCCCTCATAATGTCTCAAGTCATCCTGACTTGACTGTCCTTCAGATGTCTCCACCATCGAAAATAGGAATGTACTCCTTGTTACCTGTCTCAATGTCTGGTGCTGGTGAAGTGATGCATGTAAAAAGGGGTACCAGAATGGGCTCCTCGATGTGCATGAAGTGGGTAGGAATGGGTTCCACCACCATGACAATAACAGGCTTGGGAGTGAAAGGATGTCCTGCCCATTGAAGGCATGCCAATAATTGGGTATGTGCATCTTCATCCACCATAGTGTCATCAATGTGAGGAATGGTTTGTTCCTGGAGCCAGTTGTAAAGGGTGCGGGAAGTGTTCATGGCCTCTAACCAATTGAGGGATTCGAGGAACTCCCTATGCTGAGCCATGAAATGATTGCATAAAAGGAGGGCTGCTCACTCTGCCTTACACAGTGTCGCTTCTGCATCTCTAAGCTCAGCTTGGGTTCGCATCATCTCTTCCCCCAGATATTGGTACCATGTGACTTTGCCATGAAGAAAGGGGTCTGAGACTTCCCTTAGTACTTGGTCTAGGAGATGGGCAAATCCCCTATTGTTCTTGAAGATCACTTGTTTCCCTGGTGTGATGGGGCTGTGATATCCTGCTCCTGGTTTGGCTCGTAGAAGAACCATGAACACTGGCTGGCCCTTCCCCATAGTGAGATGTGCATGTGGGGCATCACACATCATGTTGAAGTGCACAAATTTAGCCTTCATTTGTGCACCATTGATATTAGTGATGGGCACCTTGATGCAATGTGGGCTGTGAGATTTATTTTTAATGAAGGGTGGCCCTGGGTGGATGTAAGGATTGTTAGCATTGATGTTGGCATTGTCACCTAGGAATAGGAGGGCTGGGGTTGGTGGCGTCATGCAGTTTAGGAGGGTAGGTTGGGATGGTTCCAGTGAAGGAGACCTGACATGGTAAGATGGGGAGTGATGTACATGAATGATGGGGACTGTGAGTCCCTCTTTGTATTCCATGAGGTCTAATTGTGGTGATTCCAGTTGGGGTAATGGGGTTTTGATGGGAGGAGAAGGAGAGTTATAGTGGGGGTTAGTTATGAAAGAGTAATGTATTGGGGTATGAAAGCTGCTATGGTAGAGTGCCTGGTAATTGTCCTCAGTCATGTGGTAGCATATAACATCTTGGTCCATCTGTGGGTGATACTCAGCTTCAGGGTTTGGCATGTATCTTTCATCCACACCTTTGTATACAAACTTGTTCTTGATCACTACTATCAATGGCACTGTGCCTGGATTGCAACTGATCTGTTCCTGTAGCCAGGTGGCAAGGCATAATGGGTATTCCTCTGCTGCATGACAATGAGTGGCAGCTGCCTGATTAGCGTTTGTGAAAAAGCAGCATAGATGTCTGAGGTGGAATTGGACATTGGGGTTGGCTCCACATTCTTCATAAGTGATTTGGGATGGGCCTATGATTCTGGCCATCTTTGCTGCAATTTTGTTTGAGTCTCATATGTCCTCCAGGTGTGTGGCAGTCATGCCACTGAACCAGCAAGTCTTTAGATACTCTTTGAGGTCCTCCAAGTCAGCAAGGAGGGGGATTGGTGTTGTAGGGTTTGAGATGGTGTTATGAATGGAAATGGTGGGGGAGATGGGATGTGATGGGTTTGGGGTGTTGGTCATGTTGTACTGATGGTATTGAGCAAGTGAGTAAGTGATTCCATAGGGGATTCTCATGGTAAGTAGGGTTGTGAATTGTATATGGGTGTCTGTCATGGTGGTTGTGTGGGGAATTTTGCCCCCTCTTTATCATCTGCAACATCTCAGTGCTTGTGATTGTCATGGTGCGTTTGGGTGTCAGTGGTAGAATTGTGTGATAAGGTTTGGGGTGTGGAGGTCATGTGTCAAGACCCATGAATCTTCTGAGGCCAGGAATCCCTTCCATCAAACACAGAATTGCAAATCCTTCTGGTGGCCAAACAGCCTAGACTGCATGATCTGCTCAACTTCCCACTCAGGTTCACTGTTGATAATATCTGGGGGTGGTTTCTTGTAATTACACCCATGTGTGTTGGTTTTGACATAAGGTGATAAGAGGTCCACATGGAAAACAGGGTGAATGTGCATAGATGGTGGGAGGCAGAGCTTGTAGGTGATGGGTGAAAGTTTGTGCAGAACCTGGAAGGGACCATAGCATTGAGGTGCTAGTTTCGATGTGGGGTGGTGCATTTTCAGGTTCCATCCTTCTAACCATACTTGGCTGCCTGCTTCAAAGTGTACCAGGATGGATGGGGATGGTTGGGACATGAAGAGTTTGGTAGCTCTTTCTTGTGTGGTTTTGATGTCCTCTAGTCATTGTTGTACTGATGGGACATCAGTATCTGTGATGATGTCTGGGATGGTTGGTTTGGTTTCAAAGAGGAGTTTGTGGGGGGTTAGGTGTGTTTTGTTATGTGGCCACGAGTTGTGTACATATTTGGCTAGGGTCAGGTACTGTGACCATTGAGTCTGGTCATCTGCTACCCATAGTTAGAGATATTGTTCCACCCATTGATTGGCACTTTCACTTTGGCCATCGGTTTGAGGGTGGAATGCTGTACTGATGTTTTGTTCTATATGGAGGAGGCAGCATAATGCTTGTGTGAAATGAGACGAATCTGGGGTTGCAGTCAGAGATAATCTTTTGGGGTACTCCAAACCATGGGGTTAGGTGCCTAAAATAGAGATTAGTGACACCTCCTATGATTGTGGTGTTGCAAGGGATGAATTTTGCCACTTTAGAACATCCTTGATCAACTATCGTGAGTATGGCATTGAATCCATGGGAGTTTGGTAGGTCTGTTATGAGGTCCATTGCGACTGACTGAAATGGGCCTAATGTCAGTTTGACAGGTAGAAGTTGTAGTGGGGCTCTCCACTTGTGAGTCTGTGGTTTTGTCTCTTGACATATCACGCAACCTTGGATGTAGTCTTTTGCAAATTGCTTCAAGCCTTCTCCTTTGTATACTTGTTCTAACAAGTGTTGTGTGTTGGCAATGCTGGGATGTCCAGCAAGGGGGTGGTCATGGAATCTCTGTAGAATTATTCTGCATTTGTGCTCCTCTATGGGGAATGTGATTTTGGCAAAGCAGCTTGCAGGTAATAGGATCATATCCTTATTATCCTCTTCTCCTTTTGAGATACCTAGTGGTTGTGATAGGAAATCAGCTGGGATGTGTCTTTTGCCTGGTACATGTGTAGTTATGCAGCAATGTAAATACGTATGCTACCTAATATGGTAGCAATAACTTCAGTTATTCAATCAGAAAACTGAAGTGATAGGGTGCAAAAAGAGTCCTTAAATACATAATAACAAATGTAGATTGGTTGAAAAGCTTTGGACTTGTATCAGAGAGTAAATGAATGTTATATGAACTAATATAAAGCAATGAGTTGTAGAGAACAAATGGAGAATGCAAAACTTTTCAGTGTCTTTGATCAATACATATGGACTTATCTAATCTAAGATTATGAAGTGGTAGCACCATGCGGATAACCATGCTGTCCCAGTCCCCAACTCCAGGCCAGTCCAACATCCCCCCATGATTAAGGCACTGATACAAGCCCTAATCCTGAGACAAAGTCCCTAAGGTGTGCATGCAGCTGCAACTTGGTGAAGCCATCTGTGAGCATCTTGGCAGTGGGCATACGAATGAGATTGATGCACCCATTCTTGATGTACTTGCAAACGGTGTGGTGCTTGACTGGGATATGCTTAGAGTGTCTCCCAGTGACTGGGTTTGACACTAAGTTGACCACACCTTTGTTATCGCCATGTAAGGGAATGGGGTCACAGACCTCATATCTGAGCTTGAAAAGGAAGTTCCAATACCATGAAGCCTGATTGGCTGCATCCACAAGGGCCATGTACTCAGCCTTGGTGGTGCTCTGGGCCACTGTCTTCTGTTTGCATGACACCCATGAGATTGCTCCATCAGCTAGTAAGTAAATGTAACCCAAGGAGGAGTGCAAGTCATCAGCCTGATCTCCATAACTGGAGTTCGAGTAGCCATGGAGTCCACTTCCCAACGCTCCATTGTAGCATAGCCGAAGATCTGATGTACCTTTGAGATAGGTTAGTACATATTTGGCAAGTCGCAGATGTTGCATGGAGGGATTGGATGTGTATTGCGTGAGGCACACAACAGTGAATGTGATGTCCAGTCTGGTGCCAATCTGCACATAGAGAAGACTACCAATGAGCTGCTGATATGATTTTATTTCCTCCACAGTAGCCTCTCCCTTATGCTTGATGAGGTGTACCTCTGCACCAGATGGGAGCGGGGTGTGCATGGGATGGGTGTCTGATAACCCAAAGTGATTCACTATCTCCAGGATATATTGGGACTGGTCTAAGTCTAGGTGCCTGACAGATCTGTCATGTGTGATGCGAACTCCAAGGTAGGAGTCAATCTTGCCTAAGTCTGTCATATTGTAGCAGCTAGATAACATTGACTTCATCCAATTGATCTCCCTAGCAAATTGCTGGAAAGTGTGATATCATTGACATAGAGGATGATTATGAGTGTCCCCCCTTCATCATGGCGACAATAGATGTAAATCCCCACATCTGTGTATGCATGTGTGAAGCTGAGCCCTACTAGAACTCCATGAAACTGAATGTTCCATGCACATGAAGCTTGTTTCAAGCCATAGATAGCTTTGTGTAGCAGGCACACCTTGCCTTCCTAACCAGGGGTGATAAAACCCTGCAGTTGCTCCATGTAAATCTCCTCATCTAGTAAGCCATTCAGGAATGCCGACTTGATGTCCATCTGGTGGATCTCCCAATCCTCTAGTGTGGCCAATGCTAAGATTAGTTGTAATGACTTAAACTGAGCCACTGGCAAGAAGGTTTCATCATAATCTAACCCCTGAATCTGAGTAAAGCCCTTAGCCATGAGGCATGCCTTGAAGTGGCCATCAGCCTTCCATTTGAACACCCATTTGGACTTGACGGCCTTGCAGCCTGGCGGTAAGTCCACTAAAGTCCAAGTCCTGTTCTTAGTGAGTGTGTCCATTTCATATTGGCACACTCCACACCATTCATCAGTGAATTCAGATGCCATCACTTCCTGATAGGTAGCAGGATCGTGATATCCATCAGCCACTAAGGCTAGCAAAGCCATCTGTCTAACCTGACCAGTCTGGTGTGTGCATGGCCCAGGGTCCCCTCTGCAGTAGTGTGGGTTGGGGCAAGGATTCTTGCAAAGCCACATAGGCAATGGTGGGCAAGGTCTGAAGGAGGGACCAGGAATCCTGGTGGCAATGTGGGTGTAGTGCAGGCATGGAGCTGGTGGTGGCACAGGAGCAGGTGGATGCAACGGAGGCATATGGTAGATAGTGTTTGAAGGTCCAGTCCTATGGACTGGAAAATAACCAGCAACCAGACTGAACTCTAACTGAAGGTAACCAGACCATTGGTTACAGTTCAACCTGGTTATAGCTCAGTCCAGTTACCAGTTGACTTATTTTTCACAACTTGTGAAAACCAGCAAAAAACTGGTTCTAACCAGTGTTAACCAGTTTCGGCCCATAGTCATATCAAAATACTTATTAATAAAATTTTATTGATTTAAACTATAAAACTACAGTAAATACAAGAATGCTGAGCAGGGGAATCAAAGAGGAGGTGGGGTTTATATACCTTGGGGGCATGCATGGACCATTTGGTCATGTTTGTGTGCAATGACAAATGAAGTGATGTGTTTGTTTGCATATGCTTACACTACTTTTGCCATGCGTCCACTCACATCTCAGGGCAACAACTGGCAACGACCAACAACTACTCCTCCCTTGCCCCAAACATGAGTGGAGGGGTTCCTCTTATTCTGGGCAACAATGGCCAATGCCACCCCCTCCCTCACCTCAAATGCAAGCAGGAGGGGGTTTCTCTTTTGTTCTGGGCAACAGGAATGAACACTGCTCCTTCCCTCTCCCCAAATGGGAATGGGACTCTTGTTCTGGGCAACAGCAGTGAATACCAACCCCTCCCTTGCCCCAAATGTGAGCAGGAGGGGATTCTCTCTGGGTCTGGTTCTTGCTGGTTCTGGGCAACAGCAGCGAACGCTGCACTCTCCCTCTCTCTAAACGAGAGGGACTCATGTTCTGGACAATGGCAGCAAACGCTACCCCCTCCCTTGCCCCAAATGTGAGTGGAGGGGTTCACTTCTCTCTGCACCACCACGAGGAGTTGCACCATGACAATGACCAGCACAACGACAACACCAGTGCAACAACAACACCAGCATGACAACAACACCAGTGCAACAACAACACCAGTGTGACAACAACACCAGTGTGACAACAACACCAGCGCAATGATGACAAACAGCATGACAATGATGATGAACAGTGCGACAATGATGACCAGCACAACGACAACGAACAGCATGACGATGACAACTGGCACAACAATGACAACAACAATCAGCATGACAACGACAACGATAACAACCAGCGTGACAACAACAATGACAACCGGCGTGACGACCAGTGTGATGACAACAAACAGCAATGACAATGGACAGTGCAATGACAAAGCCATAGGTATATTAGTACATGTTACAGATCTTGTATGTAGAGTAGAAGTCAGTTGAATACAATGACGGGTGTGACCTTTCTCCCATCATCCCCCTTGCTTGTGAATGCAAGCATTGGCACCTGCATGTCGCTGTGTGCACTGGGATATCATTTAATATACTTATGAGATGATTTATGAACAGCTTCGACTGTTCTCATGCCAGTTCCAACCGGTTGTGTGGTGGTTCCAACTGGTCTTAAACCAGCCACAGTCCGGACTGGTGTGGACAGGTTATCGGACCCAGACTGAACTGAGTTTAACTGGTCATAGGTGGTCCAGTCTGGTTTTGGGACAAATCTGAGAATAATGTGAACCAGTTCCAGTTCTGGTTATGCCCAAAAAGGGCAAAAAAACTGGACTGGACCAGACTTTCAAACACTAATGGTAGATAGTGACTTCTCTATTAGGCAGAATGGGGTCCAGCATAGCAGGGGCAGGTGGTGGGGCTTCTCTCTCAGGAAACTCAAGTGTGACTTGTCCCTGAGGGACAGCAGGATTCACCAGGGGAGTGGACAGCTGGCCACTCTCCCTGAATGGAAAGGAGCATTCATCAAATGTCACATCATGAGACAAGACGATCACTCAGGTACTACTATTCCAGAGTTGGTAACCCTTAGAACCTGACTCGTACCTAACAAGCATCATAGGGATCGATCAGGGATCAAGCTTCTGTCACTTGCCCTCCAGCACATGAACATATGCCTTGCATCTGAAGATGTGAAAATATGAGACATCCAGAACATGACCAGCATTTCAGAGCTCGTGTGGTGTCCACCAACCAATAGTCTAACTGGGAGTTCTATTGTAAGTGTGTACTGAGGCATCAACTGCCAACTCCCAAAAGCTGAGGGATAGGCCAGTGCTGTGGAGCATTGCATGTGCCTTGTCTAGGATGGTGTGATTCCATCTCTTGGCTAAGCCATTCTGCTGGGGCAAGCCTGGCATTGTCAACCTATGATCTATGCCTAGCCCTTAGAGGTCTGGTTGAGTTGACTGGAAAAAACTGGCAACCAGACTGGACCATAACCAGTCACACTACAACTGCTGGTCGTGGTCACACATGGTCTTATTTGGTTTGGTCACAGTTATCACAATATTCAGAATTTTGCAGTAACCAACAAAAACCAGTTTTGACTGGTTAATGACCAGACTACTGGTCCTATGCTTGAGCAATATAAAAAAAAATTTTATTAATAATCTATTGATTCTATTCTATAATCTTGGGGGGAGCGAGACATGAGAATAAAAATAAGATGGGCTGCTTAAATAGCCCAGGCCATGCATGGACCATTTGGCCATGTTTGGTCACTCACTGTACCATTGACATGGTGATGTGTCAACGGTTTCTCACACACCCTCACTGCTGGCCATTCCTTGGCTGCCACTTCTCGCTCACCTGAAATGCGAGTGGTAGGACTTGTTCCCCATGGCCCACCCCTCCCTTGCCCCAAATGTGAGTGAAGGGGGTTCTTCTCTTGGACTTGGCAACAACAGCACCCTCCCTTGCCCCAAGTGCAAGCAGAGGGGTTCCTCTTGGTCTGGGCAGCAACAGCCCCCTCCTTTGCCCCAAATGCAAGTGGGAGGGGGAGTATCTCTTTTGTTCTAGGCAATAGCAGCTAGGCTACACCCCTCCCTTGCCCCAAGTGCAAGCAGAGGAATTCCTCTCAGTATGGGCAGCAACAGCCCCCTCCCTTGTCCCAAACACAAGTGGAGGGGTTCTCTTCTCTCTGCATGACAATGACTGGCACTGCAATGATGACCAGCATGGCCACGACCAGGAGCATGACAGCAGTGAGCAGCATGACCATGACCAACTGCACAGCCATGACCAGCCACATGACCACAACAAGCTGCACAACTGTGACAAGCAGCACACCAATGAGCACTGCAACTGTGATGAGCTGCACACTGCAATGGGCTGCATGACTGCAATGAGCAGCACACTGTGACAAGCAGCACACCATGATGAGCAATGCACCAAGGACGAGCAGTGCACTGCAACAAGCAATGCACCAAGGATGAGCAGCGCACTGTGACAAGCAACACACCGAGGATGAGCAGCACATTGTGATGAGCAGCACACTGTGATGAGCTGTGTAACTATGACCAGCAACACAATGCCAGGTGAATCATTAGAGTGGGATTAAAAACTATATCTTAGAACATTCTGTAGTAGTGTAAAATGTACAGTTAAGGCATGACATGGGTGCAGGTGACACTGCGGTTTTTGGTCATGGTTTGTCACAGGTGTGGGTGCGGTTTTAGGATTTCCCACCTGAGGCAAAACCACACCCTTAACCATGGGTTATGGGCTCTTATGGTTTTTACTACTATGGCTTTTGTTTTTGCTATTTTGTTCTTTGTTTTTTGTTTTTTTGTTTTTTTTGTTTGTTTTTACTGGTTCCACATGTCAGCCAGTCACATGGCATCTTCTCTCACGCTGCCACCATCCCCACCTCAAAACATGAACGTGTGGGGTTTTCCAACCACCACCCCCCTCCCTTGCTCCAAATGCGAGATGGAGGGGGGTTTCTGTCTGCAGTGCCACCAATGCTGTCCCCTCAAAAGGACTTCAAGAAGTTTTTGAACCACCACAAGATATGTTTTTTTTTTTCTTTTTTTTTGTTATACTAACAAGTCTTTGACGATGACAGCTCACTCCTTGTGTTTAACGTGAGGTTACAATGACACCCCACATTGCCTTGCATGCCCTACATCACCCGCGCACTCCACTGGCACATCATCTGCGCACCCTACATGTCCCACATGCATGCATACCACCCGCATGTAATAAGTAGAGTAATTAGTTATTAGCACTTTTGTAATAAATCACATTTGGCCTCTCCCCCCTCCCTCACTTCAACTGCAAGTTGGAGGGGTTGTGCTGTTTACCACCACACAGCCTTCAATTGGTCACCCACCCACCCACCTGTGCACCCGCCAATCACCTGCTGGCAGATCACATGCACGCATGCCTTTGCACCCGCTGATCACCCCTCTCTGGCAGATCGCATGCCCCCATGACGCCCGCACCCTTGCATGATGCCCATACGCTGCCCACATGCCCACACAACGCCTGCATGCCCGCACAATGCCCGCACACCCGCACAACACCCACACACCCACACGATGTTCACATGATGCCCGCATGTCCACACAATGCCCACACACCTGCATGATGTCCACACAATGCCTGCATGCCCGCACAATGTCCGCATGATGTCTGCACGCCTGTACCATGCCCGCATGATGTCTGCACACCCACACGATGCCCACATGCCCACACAACATCCACACACCTGCACAATGCCCACACAATGCCCACACAATGCCCGCACACCTGCACAACATCCGCACACCCACACACTGCACGACTCACACACGCTGCACCTAGGGCATGACACAGGTTTTGGCTTAAATTTTTTCCCACGGTCCCTGGAAGGTCAAGTTTTGGACGAAATTCTTAGTTGAGGAGTGAAACTGATAGAGAATTGATTGAGCTATATCTCCACCAAATCTCAACCAATTTGGATGATTATTGGTGTGTCAGGAAGCAAAACATTGTGAAAAACCATACGGGTTGAGAAACTGCATGATTTTCCACAGTGTTTTGCTTCCTGACACACCAATAATCATCCAAATTGGTTGAGATTTGGTGGAGATATAGCTCAATCAATTCTCTATCAGTTTCACTCCTCAACTAAGAATTTCGTCCAAAACTTGACCTTCCAGGGACCGTGGGAAAACAAATCAGCAAAAACCCGTGTCATGCCCTAGCTGCACCACACTGCACACATGTCACATGCACGCACGCCCGTATGCCACACACACGCCACACGCACAGCCACCTGTGCACTCGCAGATCACATGCTTGTTGGGATGCCTGGGGGGTCATGTATATAGCTATGTAGTTTCCTCGTGTGCCCTTATGGCCATGTTTTTTTTTAATATTATTGCTTCATACACCCATGGGTCCACAAAACCACAAAAAACCATGAGGAAACCGCAGTTAAAAAAAAAACTGTGCTGTGTGAACACCAGTATGACTGGTTAGAACCAATGGTTCTGACCAGTTGAAACTGGTCTCTTGTGGTCCAAAAGAAGACCAGTTGCAACCAGTTAGCAACTGTGACCGAACCAATGTTGACCAGTTCTGCGTGGTTCAGTTCAGTCACAGAGCCCTAGAGTGAGAATTGCAACTGGTTGCAGTCACAGTTGCTGGCCCAAAAGGTAAAAAGACTGGACCAGACCAGACCTTAAAGGGCTATCTATGCCCTTCTTGTCTAGTATGGTTCTCAGCATGCCTGACATGTATTCCCCCCCACGATCTGAGTGCAGTGTGAGGAGATGTCCCGAGGTCTGGGCTTCTGCCCAGGCCAGGAATTTCCAAAATGCAGCCACAGTTTGATCTTTAGATTTGAGGAAGTAAACTATGCCATGTCTAGAGTAATCATTGACAAAGGTGACCATGTACAGAGCACCTTGAATAGATCTCTGCTGCATCAGCCCAGCTAGATCACTATGAACAATCTGGAGTATCTGGTCCAAGCACTTATTAGACAATGAAAAGGGAAGTCACATGTGCTTGCCAAGTTCGCACCCAGGGCATGGTGATGAATCAGGATCAATCAAGGCATTAAAGGAAATCCCCTTAACAGAGTCCTTGTATCACTTAAGGGCATTATATAACATATGCCCCATGCACTCATGCCAGATCTTTAGATCGATAGCAGGACAAATTGTGCAATGCACGTTGATGCTGGGTAGGACCTCTGTGTCCATCCAGAAGAGGTTGTTTTGGAGATAACCCCTAGCTATTGGCTTATCACATAGGTATACTATGCAGCCCTTGTCCTTGAACTGTATAGAGCCCTTTTTCCTCAACAAGACAGTGACAGAGAAAAAGTGTTGATTAGCATCTGGCACATGCAGGACGTTGTGCAGAGTGATTTCTGCATTGAAAGTCTGGATACAAGCTGTTCCAATCCCAAATTGATCCAATGCTACACATTCCATCCCAGAGTTTGACATCTGGTTCCCTCCAAGGCCAACCTTTCCAGGTGCCAGGGTGTATTGTATGAAGTCCAATCAGGTGTGACTGATATAATGCATGGCACTGGAGTCCACACACCAAGTCAATTGACCAATCACATAGAGGGAAATGTGTAGATTATTGCTATCAGACTCATTATCAGAGACCTGTTCTATACTAGCGCTGCTCAGTAAGGAGACATGCATGTTAATGGCTTTCCTGAACTTTGACTCCTTCTCCTTCTTTTCCTTCTCCTCCACATCCCATTTCTTCTTGCAGCAATCTGCAGCCTTGTGGCCAGGGATCTTACAGTAACTGCATTTAGACTTTTTCTTATTGTTATTCTGCTGTTTCATGGGAGTGACTTTGTTAAGTGAAGTGGAGGTGGAGTTCCAGCAACCTTCCTCATTTAGGATCCATTCCTGGATGGTCTGGGGTGTCAGAGCTAAGGTAGATCTGGAAGCAAGAATAGTTGATGCAACAGGGGAGTAGGATTTGGGTAACACCTTGATCAAGATGAAACTGAATTGGAGATCAGTGATCTCCATCTTGTTATTGTGGAGGGTGGTGTGGGCTTCATTAAGTTTGTGAAGCTGAGGGAGCATGGGTTTGGACTTGTCTAGAGCCATTCCCATTAAGGAAACCCAAGAGTTAAAGGTGGACATGGATCCTGTGCTGCCATAAACGTGCTGAAGCTCTTCCCACTTGAGCTTGCACATGCCAAACTTAGAGTCATCCAACATGCAGTTCCAGACATCCTTTTTTGTGTAAACCTCAAGGATGCCTAGGAGCATTTCTTCTTCCATGTTCCAAGCCACCTTTAGCATGGCATCAGCCAGCTTGGTTCCAGTAAAGTGGTTGCAGAGTTCGTTCATGTGGAAAATGGCTAGCATGCATGCTAACCAACTCAGCCAGTTAGATCTGTCCAGGATCTCGATGGTGGTGGCAGGGGGAAATGTGATAGATGGTGCCATACTATATTTGTGCTACAGTAGTACTGTGAGTGGAGTGTGATAATTTGAAATCTGGGTTTGAGGAGCAGTTAGACCCAGTAATGAAGATCTGATGGACCCCTGGTGCAATAGCTGTGCCCCTGAATCCATAAGGATCCAGCCCCTTGGTCCTGGCACAACTTTCTATGGTAATACAATACTAGTAATACTTTCTATAATTAGATAGTGCATTGCAGTTGTGACAAGCCCAAGTGCTCAGGGGAGTGACTACCCCCGCCTTGTTCTAGACCCAAAAACTCCACCCCACTAAAGGGGTCATAGCCAACCATTCAGTGGGCAAATAGTCCCCAGGGCCTGCCACCTGGTTTCCTATCATGGCTGTAAGGCCATATCTATAGGGCATGACACGGGTTTTGGCTTAAATTTTTTCCCACAGTCCCTGGAAGGTCAAGTTTTGGACGAAATTCTTAGTTGAGGAGTGAAACTGATAGAGAATTGATTGAGCTATATCTCCACCAAATCTCAACCGATTTGGATGATTATTGGTGTGTCAGGAAGCAAAACATTGCGAAAAACCGTACGGGTTGAGAAACTGCACGATTTTCCACAGTGTTTTGCTTCCTGACACACCAATAATCATCCAAATCGGTTGAGATTTGGTGGAGATATAGCTCAATCAATTCTCTATCAGTTTCACTCCTCAACTAAGAATTTTGTCCAAAACTTGACCTTCCAGGGGCCGTGGGAAAACAAATCAGCAAAAACCCGTGTCATGCCCTACATATCTAGCTCATACTCTGCATGCTTAACCAGCGATTGTGTGTACATTTCCCCAGGATAAGTAGATAAGATTATTACATAAGTGCACATGGGAGCCAAAGGAAAACTTGCATGTGCTTCTGCATTGCCACGCTCCATCACACAGCTCATGGGAAGCCTGGGTGAGGAGCCCAGCCTACACCAATCCACTGGCTCCAAGAGGCCAGGGAAGCAGGGTCAGCAAAAGATAAGATAAATGAAGCTCACCTTTTGGGAGGGTGATTTTGCATGAATGGTAAAGGGAGCTTGTGCACAATAGATCTTCTTCTTGGAACTCACAGGCAGGCAGGGCCCATAACCTGTAGTTACGCAGTGATGTAAATACGTATGCTACCTAATATGGTAGCGATAACTTCAGTTATTCGGTCAGAAAACTGAAGTGATAGGGCATGAAAAGAGTCCTTAAATACATAACAACAAATGTAGATCAGCTGAAAAGCTTTGAACTTGTATTAGAGAGTAAATGAATGTTATATGAACTAATATGAAGCAATGAGTCATAGAGAATGAATGAAGAATGCAAAACTTTTCAGTGTCTTTGATCAATACATATGGACTTATCTAATCTAAGATTACAAAGCAGTAGCACCATGTGGATAACCATGCTGTCCCAGTCCCCAACTCTGGGCTGGTCCAACAACATGCACTATCTTGAAATCATAGTCAGCCATCTTATGCATCCACCAGATATGTTGTTGGTTGAGGTCCTGTAGTTTGTGAAAGTAGAGCAAATTATGATGGTCAGTTTGGATTATAGTTTGGTGAGGGTTTTCAAGGAGATAGGGTCTCCATGTCATCAGTGCAATGATTATGGCAAACAGTTCTTTGTTGTAGATATCCCAGTTGCGCTGCATGGTATCTAGCATTTTGGAGAGAAATGCTACTGGGTGTAACTTGCCCTTTTCATCTCATTGCTGCAGTACTGCTCCTATCGTGTAGTTTGAGGCATTGGTGTCAACAATGAAGGGTTGATCAAATTGGGGTTGTCATAATACTGGTGTGGTGCAGATTGCTTCAATGAGGGCTTCAAAGGCCTTTTGATGCGATTCCCACCATTCAAATTTCCCTCCTTTTGCCACAAAGGCTATGAGTTCATTGAGAGGGGCTGCCAAGAGGCTAAACCCTTTGATGTACATGCAGTAGAAGTTAAGGAAGCCAATAAAGGATAGTGTTTTAAGGTCCGGTCCGGTCCGGTCTTTGACCTCCGGAGCCATGCAACCGGACCAGGACCGGTTGCAGCCAAACCTAAAATCACAAAGACCGGACTGAGACCGCAAGCAACTGGTCTACTTCAGTCCAGTTGCAGGAAAATGACCAGTTGGGACTGGTCTTTCTAGAGACCAGTTGACAACCAGTCTCAACCAGTTTTTTTGCAGTTGCAACTGGTTTATTTTTATTAAAACACTATATTCAAGTCTAAATAAATGTATGTAGGTACAATCTAATACTACTGTATGTATGGAAGGAGATGGCAGTACTGCCGCCGCAGCTGGATAGCTGGCGATGGCACTGGCGGTGCCGCGTTGATGGTGCCGGTATTGCCGCGTCAGTGGTACTGGTCCTACTGGGTGCTGGTGTTGAAGCCGCTGCCGTGTCGCTGGTGCCGGTGCTGTTGGTGTTGCCGCCGCTGCTGCGTCGGTGGTGCTGGTGCCGCTGCCGTCGTCGCCTGCTGGTGCCGCCACCGTCGTCGCCTGCTGGTGCCGCCGCCGTTGTCGCCCGCTGGTGCCGCCGCCGTCATCGCCCACCGCCGCCGCCATCGTTGCCCACTGGTGCCACCGCCACCGTCGTCCACTGGTGCCGCTGCTGGTGTCGCCCGCTGGTGTCGCCGCTGGTGTCTCCTGCTGGTGCTGCGGGTGCTGGTCCTGCCACAGCCACCCGCCGCCGTCGCCCGCTGGTGCCGCCCGCTGGTGTCGCCGCTAGTGTCGCCTGCTGGTGCTGGTGCCGCCGCCGCCGCCGTTGCCCGCTGGTGTTGCCTGCTGGTGTCACCACCGGTGCTGGTGCTGCCACCGCCACCATGCTGGTGGGTGCTGCCATTAGGGCATGACA
>QLOZ01011725.1:0-10716 GCA_003314065.1 Lactarius sp. MG50 | reverse complement strand
AAACGATATAATGTCATTATATTTTCTACGTTTCTATCGGATATTTGGACTGAAGGGGCTCCTAGCATGAGGCGTACAGTCTCAAACCTGACGACAGGTGAGAAGATGTCAGAATAGTCAATGCCTTCCACTTGTGAGAAGCCTTTTGCAACAAGGCGAGCCTTTTTGTGACCATCAGATTTGAGGTCAAAGACCCATCTGTTCTTTATAATTTTACGTCCTCGTGGAGAATCTACCAGTTCATAGACATCTCGCGCACGGAGTGAGTCAAGCTCCTGCAAGCAAGCTGTCTTCCAATCCTGTTGTTGCGCTTTAGGCATGCGCAGGATGTCTTTGTAAGACCATTCTCTTATTTTAGAGGTGTCTGGTGACTGTGAATCTGGTGGAACTGCTTTGGCGAGTAGGTGATTCACAAACTCTACTCCCCCTTCCTCTGCTAGGATGTGTAATTGTTCTTCCACATTGCTCTCTGAGTGAGATGGACTAGGGCTTTCATGAGGGGTTCTGCACTGTGAGGCCGCAGGAGTACCCTCGGTTGGAGCAGGTGTACCTTCCCTTGAGGGAAAAGGTATTCCTCCAGGAATGCGATGGGAGCTACCCTGTTCGAATTCCAATGTCCGTTTCCAACCAGGAGTCCGCTCAATGTCTCTAATAATTTGTGTGGGGGGCCTACGTTCCCCATAGACATTTTCAGGGCAAGTGGGAATGCACCTGAGTCTTTCAGATCTGCGCGGAATAGGTGCCTGTAAGGGCAATGGCCTAGGATACTGCAGCGGAGATCGCTCAGGTCTGGGAGGAGGTGACTCCCTTTGTTGAGGTGTTAGAGGTGTAAGAGGAGAGGGAGTACATGGTAATTCTCTGGGTAGTTGCGTAACATCCTCATCATCATCCTCTTGTTCTCTTTCATCCTCATCCTCTTCTTCTTCTTCTTCCTCTGAGTCAGGAAGTGGGGGAAGAGGTGGTGGTGCATGTGGCAGTCTAGGCACAGGTGCACGCAGAGGCAGAGGAGGTTGAGGTGTAGGGACGATGGGTTGAGGCTTAAATGGTACCTCATCATCATCACCATCAACAGGTGGTTCAACTGGTGGTTGTTTTGTTACTGGCTTTTGCACACGTGTAGTAGGACGTGGCTTGCTAGTTTTACATTTAAGGAATAATGTTTCATCAAACAGCGCTGTAGCAGCTGTATAGATTTGATTATTTGCGATGCGCATAAAGCGATAGCCTTTAATGCCTTCTACCACTCCTAAATAAACCATAAGCTCAGACTTGGGAGCTAGTTTATTAGGGCACATGTCATCGGGGAGGTACACGTATGCACCACAACCGAAGACTCGCAAATGTGAAACATCAGGTGCCGTTCTATTCAATGCTTCAAAGGGTGTGCACCATTGAAGGCGACGCACAGGAGTCCTATTGTAGCAGTGAACAGCTTGTTCAACAGCAAATTCCCACCAGGATTCAGGTATGCATGCATCTAAGCGCATTGCCTGAGCTTTGTCCATGACAGTTCTATTAAAGCGTTCAGCATGACCATTCTGTTGGGGGGTACGTGGTACACTTTGAAGGACTTTAATACCATTGTCTTTTAGTGCACGTATGAATTCATCAGATTTGTATTCACCACCTGCATCAGACATCCACTCTTTTATCATGGAGCTATACTGGTTTTTAACCAGTGCAATGAATTGTCTAAGTGCTGCTATAGCAGATGACTTAGCACGCAATAAAACAATCCAGGCGTAAGATGAATAATCATCTACAAAGCTGATAAAATACATATACTTGTGGTATGAAGCCACAGGAAAGCTTTTGAGGTCCGAATGGATTTTCTCAAATGGCTTTAGTGCACGCATGCTAGATGGAGGAAATGCTTTAGAGGGCATTTTTCCTTCTGCACAGCTGCGACAAATGGGAGATTTGTCAGTAAAGACAATTCCTTTAGGGAATCCCTTTGTGTGTTGAGTTGCATGGCGTAAGACATCCTTGGAGGGATGGCCTAAGCGTCGATGCATTAACTCATAGTCCACAGTATAAACTGTAAGGACATTAGCACTAGCAGCGTCAGATATGCGCGCGTTTAGCCAATAGACCGTGTCTTTAGCTGTAAGCTTTTGACACTGAATGACTGGGGATAAGCCAGGCATTAAAAGGGATATCTTCGCAGCGTTCCCATAAGCGCTGAGACCTTGCTTCAAGAATACCCCAAGGGATAAGAGACGTGTTGTCAACTGTGGTAATAAAAACACAGGATATAAGCGTGTAGTATGCTTGCATGTCTTTCCTTTGATAGTTACTGAATGTTTCAGTAACACAGTGCCTTTTCCTTCCATAAAGATAGGATTGGCAGCAGTAATCACTTTTAACTTTTCAGTTAAAGGTGTGTATTCAATGAAGTCGCTCATTGCATAGGTAAAATGAGCAGATGCACCACTATCAAGCAACCATAATGGGTTTGAGAATGTGTGATCATGTCTATTCTTACACTCTTTGCACTTTACAGAGGAACAACGGTGTACATATTTATCAATACCCGTACTATCCACATCAGAAGTCTGCAGTACCCATGCTGTGAACGACTGATTAGTAATGTGCTTATGAGTATAAGGGGTTACTAACCCATCAGACATATATGCGTCTCCAAATAAATCTTCGCAGCGAACTGCATTGTAATCTGCCATGAGGTCTTTCTCATAGGCGATTTGTTCCTCCAGTGACCACAGTGGGTCAGGTTCATCCAGGTTTACCTGGGGACAAGCTTTAAATGGGGTTGGGTCAACATACCCCATTGCGAAGTCAGGAGTGGGAGAGCCCTCAGGCGTATCCACTCGAATAACTTCAGGCACTGGTGAATAAGATTTAAGTGAGGAGTGTGGAGCATCATTGTCACATGATGTCTCACTCTCAATGTCGCTTTCATCGCTCATCCCTTCTGTGTCAGAGATGGGAATGATGAAACTTTGTTACGATCTCCTGCTCGGACTGCCGGTCCGCTCTTCTTGATTACGATACCATGCTTACTCCGACTCCGTGCCTCCCGGACTGCTTACTGTATAAGTATTACTGATTCATGACTCGGCCCGATTGGTGACTCGTACTGCCAGATCCGCGGATCTGGCCGTTACTATACTTAGAACTCGACTCGCCCTGACTCGTCTCGTTACTATACTTAGCACAGAATGTTCTTGGACATTCTACTACCTTCGTTATGACTCGGTAGTAGATGACATGTGATTCCCTGTAGAGCTCCTATATAAGGAGCTCACTTTACGGACAGTCAAGCCCTAAGCTTGACTTCTCTTTACAATCGAGAGTTGTTCTTTGCCCCTCTAGCCCCTTGTCTCGCGCTTGAGCTCTGCTATCTCAAGTGCCCTTGTCCTTGTCGTCACCCTTGTCGTCACTTGGGCCTCTAGCTTTACTCTCACGCCCCTCTAAGTCGGCTGTAACGACTTAGTTCAGATTGCTGCTCGTCACTCATCGTGACTCGCAATACTCCGAAGACCTCAGCTTATCTTATCGTGTCGTCAAGGCCGCTGCAAGCGCCTTGCTCAGGATCCCGTGCTCGTAACCCTTGCGTGTGATCACTCCAGAAGTCTTCCTTAAGGCTTGGTCGCACAAGTCGTGCCAGAAGGCCCCTCGAGCCTTAACATAAGTCAAGCTTCTCTTAC
Organism: Lactarius sp. MG50; assembly: GCA_003314065.1. NCBI lineage: Eukaryota > Fungi > Basidiomycota > Agaricomycetes > Russulales > Russulaceae > Lactarius > Lactarius sp. MG50. The sequence goes on along the minus strand of QLOZ01011725.1, from coordinate 7,048 downwards.
CGCTTGTGGATGGTGCGCCCTCACAAACGCTCTAGCCTAAAGGAAGAATACCCTAGACCACCCAACCGAAACACCTTCAAGGTACTAGCCTCGCCAAACGCCACTACCTTTGTTCCAGGAGCCCAGAAGCACGAAACACGTCAGGAACGCCACGCAGGCCTTCACTCGTACTTCTGCGCCAGTCAGTACTGCCCGTACCACAACTCTGAGTAATTCTGGAGGGCGATCATCATCGACTATACACCGAGTACCTCCAACGCCGAGAAGTCCTTTATCAGCAAAAGGCAAATCTAGATCATTGGGCACAGTCCTTAGACGCCGCCATCGCCGCACACAACTGGGTGTGTCAAGTTACCTGCCAAGCAGTCAGAAATACGAGTCACCTAGGACTCGAGATTGAGCAAACCGTATACAACTACCTCTACGTCGAGTGGCGTGAGCGCTCAGATCAGCTCGAAGCAGCTTACCAGCTTTTAGAACTCAGCTTTCCACCCTGGAGCGATCTCGCTTCCCCACCACCAGAGAAATAAACACCGAGAACCTAGACGCAGCCATCCGGCTCGTAACCCAGCAGTACATCCAAGCCAAGGAGGATGCCAGACTACACGCCCTCGATTGCCCTGCAACCTGTCGCGAGGGACCTAATCACACTCACAGAGTTATCACCGCCCTGCTAACCCAGATTCAGGAGATCGCCAGTGAACTCGATCTCATCCTCATCGCCTTCTTCGAGGCCGCAGGATTTCCTCTAGAACGCCGCCGCCACCCTGGAAGAAATCAGACTAGATTTTAGCCAGGAAACCCAAGTCCAGGTCACCACCAGAGAAGTCGCCGACTTACCAAGCTATATTACTAGAGATGCCTATTGGCGCAGAAACCGAGAACATACCAGGTGGTGCTACCACATCAGAGTACCCACAGCAACAGGAATCCAGGAAAGGCCGATTGAATACATCAACGACGATTGGTACTTCATTGCCTGCAAAGGAAACACTTACTATACGCACCGCAACGCTATAGTAGAAAAGGAATACGCCGACGAAACAGGACTCGGCCACAGCTCCTTCAGACCAGAATCACCCGAACCGATCGAAGTCGATCAACCCAGCACCAGCACCACCGCGTCATCTTTCCATAGCGCGGACGAAGGCGACGAACCGACACCAGGTCCCCACATCACCTCTCCACTAGAAGAGTTCATAGCCCAGGGACTCCAGAACGTCGCAACTCTCCAGGGAACGCACCCCCTGAATCCAGAAACACAGGAGACGCCACAACTCCTCCAGATAGCCCACGCAGCCGCACAGCCCACCGTGCCGCCGCCGATACTCCAGCAACCCCAGTTACCACCCGTGCCTGCCCCAGCTATGGCAGCACCAGCCCCAGCCCCCCAAGCCAACCAAGAGCTCAAGGGAGGAAACAAGCCCACGATCTTTGAGGGTGATCGTGGCAAAAGCGACAAGTTCCTCAGAGAGTTCCGACTCTACAGAATCCTCAACAGCCAGTCCGAAAACGTCATCATCCCATTCAATAGGGTTGCCCTTGCTCTCTCATTCATCAAGGGACCCCGTGTCGACGACTGGAACGATGCTCAGGAACGCGCGCTCACAGAAAAGATCACCAGAAACGTCAACCCCCTAGCTCGCAATGACGAGGTTCTATGGACGGATTTTGAAACCGCCTTTACCAACGCATTCACAGATACGGCAAAAGCCCAGGAAGCGTACAAGAAACTCCTAGACCTCAAAATGCAAGGGAATGACGTCGACGGTTTCATTGCGTCCTTCAACCACTATGTCCTTGGCGCGGGATGGTCCCCAACTGACAGAGGGACCCTAGACCTATTCAAGAAAGGCCTCAGACGAGGCATCGCCCTGAAGGTGCTCAGCAGGGATACCATCCCCGCAACCTTAGAAGAATGGAAGACAGCCGCGCGCAAGGAGGTCCTCAGACAAGCCCAGATCGACGCAGAACTAGGCCCTTCCCCAATGATGCGAGCCTTTTCCCAGTCACGTCCCGCCCCGAGAGTAGCGCCCACGGCAGCCCCCAGACAGAATCGGAATAACGTCCCAGTCCCGATGGACGTCGACGCCGCCAAGACCCGCAGGCGGCTCACCGAAGCAGAAAAGAAGAAGCTCTTCGCAGAAAACAAATGCTACTACTGCAAAGAAGTTGGGCACTGCGCCTTCAAGTGCCCCAAGAAGCCGCAGAAGCGCCCCGCACCCCGAACTAGAGTAGCCGAAGCCGAAAGCGAAGTCGTGCCGTCCATTGCCCCGGAAGATAGCGCTAGCCAAACCGCGCCCTCCGACATCATGTCCCAGCTGCGTTCCATGAACGCCGATGACTGCACCCACATGTTTGATCAGATTATAGAAGAGGATTTGGATTTTTAAAGCGGCTTGACCCGTCAGCCTGGGATCAAGCCTCGCGTATTTGTACCATGTATGTCTCGAACCAAAACAGTATCAATGCCAAATTTACACTTTCGAACATACATGGGAAGGCTGAAGAAATGGCGCTAGTGGACAGCGGCGCGACCGACAACTTCATCGATCGAAAAGCTGCCAGAAGAATGAAGTTGACCCCCCGACTGCTACCCCAGCCTCGTCTCCTGTACAACGTCGATGGAACCGAAAATCGCAGTGGACGAATCACCACGTACTGCGACCTCCTCATCGCCCAAGGAAAGAAGCAACAAGTCCAGCGGTTCTACCTCGCCAATCTAGGGCGAGACCGGACCATCCTAGGATTTCCTTGGCTTCACGCATTCAACCCCACCATCGACTGGACCAAGAAAACAATAGCGGGAGGGCCCATCACGCTGAGCGTGACAAGTAGGAAAGCGCCGGATCAGCCCAGAACGGTGCTTCGTTATGCCCAGCTCCTCGGACACGCGCTACAAGCCACGGAGTGGGAAGAGGGGGACAGTCTCGTCCTCCAAATCAATTGCACTAACATAGCACAGGAGTGGGCAATCCGCGCCCACAAAGAACAGACCCCTCCGACAGCCGCCGACATGCCGCGAGAATATGCGCGACATTGGCGCGTCTTCTCAGAAAAGGAAGCGCAGCGCTTCCCACCCAGTCGGGAAGATGACCATGCCATCAAGCTGAAACCAGACGCCCCGGCGACCCTGGATTGCAAGGTCTATCCTCTCAACCCCAAAGAGATGATCGCAGCAGACGCATGGATCAAGGAGCACCTCGAGAAGAACTACATCCGCTTCTCCAAGTCACCCTATGCCGCCCCCTTCTTCTTCATTAAAAAGAAGGACGGATCCCTGCGCCCTGTCCAAGATTACCGCACGCTCAACAGTTGGACCGTGCGAGATGTGTACCCACTGCCAGACATCAACGTCCTCACAAGAGACCTGGAAGGACGCGCCCTGTTCACCAAGTTCGATATCCGCTGGGGATATCACAATGTACGCATCAAGGACGGCGACCAGTGGAAGGCCGCCTTCAAGATGCCTCAAGGACTGTTCGAGCCCCGTGTTATGCTCTTCGGTCAATGCAATGCCCCCAGCACCTTTCAGCACGTCATGGATAGGCTACTACGCCCGCTGAAACTCAAGTACCCTAGAATGATCTTTGTGTATATGGACGACATCTTGATCGCCACCCCACTAGATCACGCCCTGCACAGAAAGATTGTACACGAGCTACTCGACCTTATGGAGGAACACTCCTTCTTCCTCAAACCCCAGAAATGCCTCTTCGAGCAGCGAAGAGTAGAATACCTCGGCTTGATTATCGATGGCGAGTCCCTGCGCATCGAATCCAGCAAGCTGCGAGGGATCAAGGAGTGGCCCCGCAAGCTCACCAGCGTTAAACAGCTCAGATTGACGCTAGGGGTTCTAGGCTACCAGAGACCCTTCATCCCTGGCTTCGCAGAAATCGCGCGGCCGCTCACCGCACTCCTGAAGAAAGGCGTACCCTTCATTTGGACCGACGAGTGCACCGCCGCTGTAGACCAGCTGATCGAAATCGTCACTAGTGACCCGATCCTGTGGCAGCCCAGCCCAGTGCGGCCCTACGAGCTCGAAGTCGACGCCTCCCAGAATGCCACCGGCGCCATCCTGTACCAGCATGACCCTCAAGGGCGCCACCGACCAGTCGGGTACGACTCCAAGACCTTCACCGCCACGGAACGCAACTACCCCATCTGGGATAGGGAATTCCTCGCTATCGTGCGCGGCCTAGAACACTGGCGCCACTTGCTCATGGGCGCCCAGCACCAAGTCGTGGTCATCACCGACCACAAGAACCTCCAGTACTACCGCGCACCTCAGAAGATCAACAGGAGGATCGCGCGGTACATCCTCACCCTCGGGGACTACGACGTCACCCTCGTCCACAAGCCCGGAGCGTCCAACAGAGCGGACGCCTTGTCCCGCCGCCCGGATTTCGACGCCGCCAGCAGCAACAACGAAGACATCGTTGCGCTCCCCGACCAATTATTCACTAATGCAGCCTCCATCGTCGACCTGGAGGAACGCACCCTGGCTGCCCAACGCGACCACCAGACCACCCTAGCCACCTGGGCCAAGACCTTCCCCCTCGAACACCGCCCAGGAGGGGGATGGTGGCACAAAGATCGCCTAGTTGTCGTGGCAGACAACGAGCTTAGGAGGGGAGTAATCTCCCTCTATCACAACTCAGCCACAGCAGGCCACCCCGGCATTTTGAAAACTTGCCTACTCATCGCTAAAGACTACTGGTGGCCAAACCTAAAAGAAACCGTCCTCACTTACGTCAAAGGCTGCGCCATATGCCAAGCCACGAAGACCAACACTACGAAACCTCCGCCTCCCCTCGTCCCCATCACAGCTAATCCGACAGCCTTACCCTTCGAGACGGTGGCCCTAGACCTCATCGTCAAGTTACCCCAGTCCGATGGCTTCGACTCCATCCTAACAGTCACAGACCACGACTGTTCGAAGGCCGCCATCTTCATCCCATGCAAAGAATCCATGACCGCACCAGAAATCGCCGCGCTTTACGCCCAGAACGTCTTCCCCCACTACGGCGTCCCTCGTAAAATTATCAGCGATAGAGGCACGCACTTCGCCTCCCATTTCCCACGCGAACTATGCAAGTCGCTAGGCATAGAACAGAACATCAGCACCGCTTACCACCCCCAGACGGACGGCCAATCCGAGCGTACCAACCAGTGGCTGGAACAGTATCTTCGCATCTATGTTAACCACCAACAGAACAACTGGGCCACTCTCCTGCCCACCGCACAGTACGTCCACAATGCATGGCCCAGCAGTACCACGAAGCAAGCACCATTCCAACTCTTGATGGGCCATGTCCCACGCGCCCATCAACCGCAAAGATCCGAGAAAATGCCATCACTCCAGGAACACCTAGACCGCATCGATCAAAGTCGGAAGGCCACCCAGACCGCGATGACAAACGCGCAGTCCCTTATCAGCACGAGGAAAGGTGCGCGATTTAAGCCGTTCGTCCAAGGACAGAAGGTCTGGCTCGAAGGGAAGCACATCCACATAACCCAGCCAAGCGCGAAACTCGCTCAAAGACGCTACGGTCCCTTCGCCATCACCAGAGTCATTTCCCCAGTAGTCTACCAAGTCGCAATTCCCCCGCAGTGGAGGATCCGGCGAGTCCACGATGTCTTCCACGCCAGCCTCCTCACCCCCTACGTAGAGACTAAAGAGCATGGCCCCAACTTCACAGAACCGCCTCCAAATGTCATTAATGGAGAAGCAGAGTACGAAGTCGAGGCCATTCTGGAACACTGCTGATACGGAAGAAAGAAAGAAGCGCAGTACCGAGTCAGATGGAAAGGGTACTCCGCAGCAGAAGATACGTGGGAACCTCAGAAGAACCTGAAAAATTCCATGAACTTACTCTGACAATTCCACCGAGATAACCCCACGGCGATAAGAAAAGCCTATATAAGACACGCCTTAACCGCCTTGAAGACCTCACCTCCCAGTCCGCCCCCCACTCCTCGTTTACCTCAGACACCACCCCCAGCCTACTCCTCTCTCCATGTCCATCCATGGCATGCAGGAAAACCAACAACTCGACGTCCAAGAAGGTCCCCATGCCCGGGACTCATCCCCGTCGTCGCCAACCACCAAGAATGACAGCCAGTTGAGCTCCGAGGGGGTCCCCTTCGCCACCAGAGTATTCACCGTCGCAAGCTCAGACAACAGCAGCAGCGACGACGATAGCACCGGAGCTCATGGAGGAAGTAGACCGCATTCTCGACGAAGTACTCATGTCCCTAGCCTCCACTCCGCCCCCGACCTCTCAGACCACCCGCTTAGCTCAGACAACTTCTGCGGAGTCTGCAATGCCCCCATCCAGATCGGCAACGGCCACGCCACCTGGAGTCCCTCACCCGTCTCTAGGCAACTGCACGGGTACCCCGCGGGTGCTTCCGGGGTCACCCGTGCCTGCACCCGCATTCACCCGCACCCGCAACCACGGGCCACAAGCCGCGGGCCACAGCGGGTTATGGGTTTGAGGCCAGTTCACAACTTCACATGGTGACTCACACCAAGTCACCAACTATTAGTATATTACACGTGTTTATCTTACTACTACAGTAGTCTATATTATTAAGTGCATTGCTCGCCACGCCTGCTCGTAGGGGGAGGTGCTGCGTTGACGATCGGGCTGAGGCGGTGCTGTCGGTGCGCAGGAGCGTTGCTCGCTGCGCCTGCTCGTAGGGTGAGGTGCCGCGTTGACAATCGTGATGCTATCGATGCGCGGTGGCGTCACTCGCCGCGCCTGCTCGTAGGGGGAGGTGCCACGTTGATGATCGGGCTGAGATGGCGCTGTCGGCGCGTGGTGGCATCGCTCGCCGCGCCTGCTCGTAGGGGAAGGTGCCGCGTTGACGATCAGGCTGAGGTGGCGCTGTCGGCGCACAGGAGCGTTGCTCGCTGCGCCTGCTCATAGAGTGAGGTGCCACGTTGACAATCGTGATACTATCGACACGCGGTGGCGTCACTCGCCGCGCCTGCTTGTAGGGGGAGGTGCCGAGTTGGCGATCAGGCTGAGGTGGCGAGACC
>QLOZ01011724.1:0-10061 GCA_003314065.1 Lactarius sp. MG50 | reverse complement strand
GCTCTCGCACGTCGTGCACTGCTCGAGCGCAAAACTCACATAGGTTATGCCACCTCAGGTTCCACCCCGATTACAGGCAGCGGGAGCAACACACGACGCTACGTCGAAGATAGCGAAGTGGAGCGTATCTCCGCAGAACTCGAGGAGCGGCGCTCGGAACGGTCACGTTCATCGTCTAGGCTAGGGAGTTCACTCAGCAGTAATGGATCCTTCCGTGCGCCGAGCGTAGCATCTTCGATAGGTTCGGCTCGCAACTCTTCCATCGCAGCATCTCTATTGGATCGCCCTGCATCTCCGGACAGCATTCGCCAACGAAGGGGACAAGTGTCGACTTCACCTATCCCTCCTACCGTCCAGGATTCCCGCCCGCCCGCGCCAACGCCGGCGCACGCTGCTCGAGAACGACACCTCGCAGAGGAGACATTTTTCCCGCAGATCCGCGGAGCGCGCCTCGAGCGGATGTTCTTCTCTGCACCAGAACACAACACAAGAACATGTACCGTATGCCACCGCCGACGCCACCACGACGCTGCGCCAAGGCCGCTGTGGTATCCTGCAAGCAAGGGTCGCAACGTCACAGTTGCGGACGCAAACGACGAGGATGAAGGTTTCGAAGAGGGTTCGGTTGCGGAGAACGGGCAGGGGAGCCACCCAGTCCGAGGGCCCGCTGAGAACCTCGATTTCCTGCGCAAGGGTGCGAGGAACGACGACCTTCCGCCGCAAACCGTGCTTGTGCGTGTACTGAGGGAGCTTGAAGATGATTTTACACATTATAAAGGGTATGGTCGTGTCTCAATCTTGTGTTGGTGTTGTGCTGAACGGCCGTGGGCCATTAGGATCTACACCGAGTTGGCCGACCAGTACAAAATTATGGACGCTGCATCGAACGTTGTGAAGCGGAACGTATTGGCGCAACATCTGCGCGATGTGATCGATGTTCTCGAACAAAGGGTGAGGATACGGCACTCCTGATTAATTTGAAACATGGGGCTCATTACACACATATCTGGACTAATTCAGGGTGATCAAATCGCGTCGTTGTATGACCTCTTGACTTTTGAGGACAAGCCTGTGGCGCGATCGGTGGTGCCAGGGAAGGATCCTAAGAAACCCGGGTCCGGGGCCGGTGATTTGGAACGGACTCGGCCGAGTGGATCCAAAAACCGTCTAAACTTCGCGTAAACATTGTTCATCTATACAGTACAGTACATGTATCATTATTGGTTATACCACGGTACACCACAATCGTCCGTTCCGGCTCTAGCCTGCCGTGATTGTTCCATAAAACGCTGCCAAATTGCATTGACACACCTGTATCGAATTTGATGAATGTTGTTTGGCCGCAAATATCACTATCCGCGTAATTTACGTTCTTTCAGGGCTGGTGTTCCACGGTAGCCGACAATCGGAAGGTGCAACACGACCTGAGAGAGAGATGTTTTACTTCATACTTGTGCGGGGCCCCATGTGAAGTGAAGTTTATTCGAATTAGCAAGCGTCTGATTTGTGCGAACACGAATACTAGTTTAACTGGTTATGGTTTAAAAGCTGTATCATTGCAAATTCACGGAATCCCTGCGGATTCCTAGGTAAAGGCAGTGTACAGGAATGCCTCGATCTCTTTCTTGTGCTGAACCTAAAGAGCACGTTAGTCAAGGGGGTAATATTATCGAGGCCGCAAGGTACCTTGCTCCCGGTGGCGACAGAACTTGTGGGCTCACGACCGGCATAAAGAGCGTATTTGCCTTTGTGATGTTGGGTACTGTTCGCAGCTGTAAGAAGGCGAGGCTCGACATAAGTCCAGGCGCCATTGTTGAGAGGTTCCTCCTGAAGGGTTCGGATAAAAGTCAGCTAAAGAAACGGAGGGCGATGCACGTGAGATTACCTGGCACCAAAGGATATCTGCGTTGGGATATGCGTCGAGGTGAGGAGTAATCTGGGTAATAATGAAAAAGGCATTCCACGGCCAATAAGAAGAGGGAATACCAAATCATAAGGGAAGGGAGAAATTTGCTCCACGCGGCTGATCGCTACATCTTTGATCCCCTTCGCCTCACGCTCCTGAAGGAGGGTATAGTAAACTTGGCCTAGAGGCGGTGGACATTCACCTGCGAGTCCATGATGAGGGATGCCAACACTTGCCTGAGCAGAGGATGTGACGCCTTATATCTTCGGGGGCAACAAGCTCCTGAGAACTTTCCGGCAGGTAGCGCTGGAAGTGGGTGTTATCGACCATCTCAGAGAGGGATGACTTGGCTCTCGGATGACGAAGCAGCGACTTGGAGAAGAACAGGATGAGCTGCAAAATCCATAAGTTATCAAACACACTCGATGCATACGACGGGAACGGAACGTACCGGCTTGCGGAAGTCACGGTGAATCTGACGGCGGAGTACGTGGAACTGCACACGGAGGTCATTGAGATCAGCGTTTACTGGACTATTCTTCCACTCACATAATTGGCGGGCGTAGTGGGGTACACAATCTGCATATTACAATCTTGATGCATACGCTCGACCTTTTCGGGGTTAGGGAAGTGTTGAGGGTGATCGTCACAAAGTTGCAAGAACCGCTCAATGCGCGCACTTGAGTGTTCGGGACCTTGGCCGTCATATCCATGAGGAAGATTCACTACCAAACCCGTCCGCTGCAACCATTTGCGCTCCCCAGATCCAATAAACTGATCGATGATCGCTTGAGCGTTATTGGCGAAGTCACCGAACTGAGCCTCCCAGATCGTCAAAGTGTCAGGTGAAACGAGAGAGTAACCAAGCTCAAAGCCAAGCGTGCCATATTCGGACAGAGAAGAATTACAAACGACAAAACGCGATTGACCTCCACCAAGGTTGTTCAAGGGTACGTATTGCCGTTCATTTTCTTGGTTGTGGAGAACAGCGTGCCGCTGTGAGAAGGTGCCGCGCTCGACGTCTTGACCTGATACGCGTACGTGCTTCTTCTCTAGGGCAAGGGAACCGAACGCGAGCGCCTCAGCCGTAGACCAGTCAATGCCTTCGCCATCCTCAACAGACTTGCCTCGGCTTTTGATGATGCGCGCGAGATTACGATGGACATCAAAGCCCGGGGGATAGGACGAAATGACCTTGCCAACGTGCCTGAGTGTCGCTTCGTCTACACCAGTTACACGCGTTGGGAGAATATGCTCGGCGAGTTGCTTCGGGGATGGGAAACCAGGCCATGATGCCGAGAGCCATTCTTTACTAGTCGGGACGTAATCTTTTGCACCGTCTGCGGCGGTCTCGAGCATGCCCCAGACCCACTTCTTGTGCTCATCGATATCCTTTTCTGTGAAAGTGCCGCGGCCAACTAGGAACCTTGTGTACTGAGTCAAGGGTGTGGGCTGCTTCTCAATGGCCTGATACATCCGTGGCTGCGTAAAACTGGGCTGGTCAGTCTCGTTGTGCCCGTAGCGCCGGTAACAGACAATATCTATGACGACATCTTTCTTGTATTTGGCGCGGTAATCGGCCGCGAGCTGACAAACGAACGTGACGGCTTCCGTGTTATCGCCATTGACGTGGAAAATCGGGGCATCAATGGATTTAGCGATGTCAGAGGGATAAGGTGTCGATCGCGCGAAACGAGGGTCGGTAGTGAAGCCGATCTGGTTATTGACAATGAGATGGATTGTGCCACCTGTACCATACGATGGGAGATTGTGAAAGCCCATGGTTTCGTAGACGATCCCTTGTCCAGCAAACGCTGCGTCACCATGAAGTAGAACACCCATGGCGGTAGTATGGGCAACTTCGTCATTTTCTAAAAATTGGATGGCGCGGGTTTTCCCGAGGACAACCGGGTCGCAGGCCTCTAAATGTGACGGATTGGCGACAAGCGACAGAGAGACCTTCTTGCCGGATGGGGTAGGACGAACGTAGTTGGCACCAAGATGGTACTTTACATCGCCAGCCGAGAAGTTATCCGGATCCAATGCCCCGGAGAACTCGTTGAGTATGGCTTCGATAGGTTTCCGAATGACATTTGCTAGTACATTCAAGCGGCCACGATGGGGCATACCTATGGTGACATGCTTGACACCATGGTCTACGGAGCGGTCGATAAGGGCTTTCATGCCAGGAATAAGAGACTCGCAGCCTTCAAGACCAAAGCGCTTCTCGTTGGGATATTTGCTAGCAATGAATTTCTCGAAGGACTCTGACCAAATCAGACGATCGAGAATCATTCTTTTTTCTTCCACAGTGTAGTTCCAAGGTTTCGGCACCTCAGTGCGCTCACGGATCCAATCACACTGCTCTTTGTCTGGGATGTGGACATACTGAATGCCAACAGCACCACCTGATTTCGGGTCACACAAAAAGCTAAAGAGTCAAAATAAAGACGCTTACAGTATATGCGTTTAAGGGTTTTGATAATTTCTCCGAGGCTCATAGTTTTGCGGTCCTCAGTGGCAAAATGGGGTAAGATACCCGGTCCGAGGGTGATCTGTTTGTCGAGGTCACGCTCAGTAAAGCCATAGTGACTCAATTCAAGTTCTGGGGGGTGAACATCTTGAAGGTCGGCATCAAGGATACCGAGGGGGTCAAGCTCTGCTACATGGTGCCCGCGAACTTGGTATGCACGAACTAGCAGTTGGACCTACATGGACTTGATTGAGCTGTCACGGTAGCAATAAGGCAAACGCTCGGGCTCACCTTTAGATGGTCGTCGAGCTGAGCACCACCAGAGGCGTGAAGCGCAGGCGCACCGTCTGCAGGGGCAGGGAGAAACTTGGGAGGGGGCGGCTGAAAAGCATTCGGGCCCAATCCCTTCTCCAAACCGGAGAAGTACGCATCCCAGGACGCGTGCACTGATGTTGGGTCTTGCCTCCAATGGCGGTACATCTCCTCTGCGTAATGGGTATTGGTGCCATTTGCGAAAGGATCATTCGGCGAAGGGGACACGGCTGGAGTGGCGAGGTCGCGGTGAAAGTGAGGAGAGCCCTGCTTTGGGACGACAGGCAGCCTGGACCTGCCAGCTGCGCAACGGAGACGCCTTAAAGCATGCCTCTGCAACATTTTCGAAAAGGATGAGGATGGATGATGAGTGTCGCTTTGACAGTTCGGACCTTGTGCTAGGCCGGCACAACCGTGACGAGACACAATTGCCTCCGGGCGGCAAACTCCGAGAAACTCGGCACTACTACAGTACTGTATCACATGTACTACGTGGCGTAGTCGTGGCTACTATGCTATGATACCTTACGAAAGCCTCATGCCACTAAGTTTCGGAAATTCAGCGATGAATGATTTGTACACCGCCGATACCCCCCGAGCATAGATACTCGTCGTGCACACCTACATAAGGAAGAACATCATGTAAATTCATCAACCTCAATGTAATCACTCACAAGCTCGTTATAAATAATGGCTGGCGAGCGCTTATCCGTCAAAAACGAACTGGGATGGATCTTGACGGTCTTTAAAGAAGACTTCAGTATCTTAAAGCATGGAGACCACATTTTTGACAAGCCTACCGAAGGGCCCATCACCTGCTTGTAAGTGCCGTCGGGTTGTAAAAAGGCGACGTGTTGCAAAAGACCCCTCAAGAGGCTCCTAAGAACTGGGCTGTCTTCATTTCCGCACGATACATTCCAGTCAATGCTCATCCGTTCACAGACGCCTCTTAGCTGTGTCCGAATGTTCCCTGCCTCACGGAGTGCGCGTTGATTGACAAAATTTCGCTTGCACCAGTCTCTACGCCCATTCTTGCCCTCCGAGGCATATACCTCGTCGTACGTGCGGAACACGTTCAACATGGTCCAATGGTCGCCAGAAGGATGACGAAATTTTGCGCGGGCTTCATTGGCTGCATCGCGCTGCGATGAGGAGTCCGGGAAGAGGGTGGCAGACGATGATAACAATGCAAGAATGGATATGACTTCGGACGTACAGCCATGCTTTGCAGATGCAAGAAGTGTGGCCGCGTACTGAGGTTCAAGTGGAAACATGGCAAGTGATCGTCCGAAGTCTGTCAGACGGCGAGAGTTGTCGATAGCGTCGAGGAGCCAGAGTGTTCTTAAGGCCGAACCAACTACGTTAAACGACGTCAAGCAGGATCTCGTGTTGACGCGAGAGAAACGTACCGGATTCCTGGTCCGGCCTATCCAAGAATTGCATTGATTCCATGTCTTGGCCAATTACCTTCAGCTGCAGAACTGCTGAGGTGAGACTACTACGCTGCACTTCTGGCTCGGCAGACATAGCCAAGGAGTCGAACGCGTCCTCGGTATACAGGCGAAAACAGTAGCCATGACTCTCACGCCCAGCGCGACCAGCACGTTGCATGGCGGAAGACTTGGTGATATCTGTCGTCAGTAAGGTATCAAATCCTGCGCTAGGCAACTCAGAAACGTTGAAGGAAAGTCGTTGGTGGTCCTCACCACTTCCGGCTATTCTCGCCAAGTGTCTCTTCTCCTTCTGCTTCCCCGTGTCTATTACGTATCTCACTCCGGGAATGGTGATGGATGTTTCCGCTATATTAGTAGCCAGGATGCACTTGCGCGAATCGGGCGGTGTTGGGATGAAGACTTTTGTCTGTTGTGCATTAGGAAGTGACGCATACAGCGAACATATGATCACATTGGGTACGTCCTGGGGGAGTTGATTGGCATACACGCGCAAGGAACTCTCGAGGCTCTCAATATCGTCCTGGCCTGCACAATATCAAGGATTCAGTGCGAGCGGGAAAGCGTGGAGCACAAAGATACCTGGGAGGAAGATAAGAACATCGCCAGAAGGCCTGTCTACGTGTATCTGGAAGAAAGTACGTAATGCAGCGTCCAGATAGTCATTTTGGCTGGTGGCCGTATGGAAAATGGATACTGGGTGCTGACGGCCTTTAACATAGAGCACAGGGGCACTACTGGGTATTAATTTTGAGGTTGTAGGAGTTCCAGAAAACATACTTGTCAAAAAATTTGCTGAATTTCTCGGCGTCCAGTGTTGCAGACATGATAACGACCTTGAGTGGATTTGCCTTACCCTTTCCCTTAGTGCTGCTATCAGCACCACTGCCATTTCGTAGAGCCAGAATCCGTTTCAAACTCGCAAGCACAATGTCCGTTCGCAGCGTGCGTTCATGCGCTTCGTCCACGATAACGACGTTGTAACGTGTGAGTAGTTGGTCGTTCATCATCTCCCGCACCAGCATCCCATCCGTGAGATACTTGATCCGCGTATCGGGGCCGACGCGCTCGTCGAAGCGTACTGAATACCCGACAAGGGTGCCGAGGGGTTTCCCCTGCTCAGCGGAGACGCGGGCAGCGAGCGATGTCGCGGCAACACGACGAGGTTGCGTTACAGCAATCTGACCACGGTAAGAACCACCCTCAAGAAGGTACTGTGGAAGTTCTACGAGAAAGATGGTGACTAGGACGCGCCGGAAGGACGTAACATTAGGACGTACGAGTTGTCTTCCCAGATCCTGTCTCACCAAGAACAATGGTCACATCATTTAACGCGATACTGCGCATGAGCGATTCTCGGCCTACAAAAAGTGGGGGTAGAAGTCCTGCGATCGTAGTGTAAATGCGGGGATGGCCCCACCTCGCGCAATCGGAAGCTGCTCCCTCTGCTCTTGCAGGTGTCGGAAGACTGTACTATCCTTATTGGCAATACGTGATGGTTCATGAAAGTCATCCGTTCCGAAAACTTGAGCATTTCCATTTTTCTGGCGTTTGCGATCGTGAATGGTACGCTTTGAATTCACGGAGTGATTCTCATCCCCTGAATTCATTACCATTATAGCTCGTCGTCGTTTTGTGCCAAGGGGTGGAGATAATGGGACAGGAGAACTCCGGCATCCTTGAAAGTGATTCTCGGGTAAGGGAAAGTGGGAGTTGCCGGAATCTGGGCCTAATGAAAACCGCGAAGGTATAATTTTGGACTGGGTGGTCTCGCAGGGATCTCGTCGGCTTACTGCAACAGTGGACATCGACCTTTCCGCGCCGCTCACGGTTTCAATTTTTGACGGTGACGTTGAATCGATCGGATCTTGCCGGTTTGCATGTCAAAACTAGTAAAAACTTCCTTCGTGGGAAGCAAATTTTTCGGGTCGATCGGGACCTGTTTCCCACACTTTTTTTTGGTTCATTTTATTACCGGTTTTGGTTGATTCGCGTTTTAGAGTGCTCACATTCGCGATCACGTGTATGAGAGCAGTGGACAGTGGACAACACCGTGACGGCCTCTAACAAGACACGATGGCGTCTCAGCCCGCCTGGCAAACAGACGAACTCAAAGACGAGTGGCCAGACGAAGTAGATGATACCTCAGAGCCTCACACTCGCTCACTTTCCCTGACCGTCCCTGTTGGGTCTCTCCACAACCTCAACCATAGTGGTCCTAGCTTTGACCAAGGACCAGCTGTCTCTGATGTCCCTGGTACATTTCTGATTCGCCGAGACGCGCCCCCAGTGCATCACCAAAGGACTCCAGGTCAGAGCAAGGGTCTAGTCAGAGACTTTTTCAGCCCTATTCCCCTTGAGCGCCTGTTCCATCCTCCCTCCCCCAGACTTTCGGCCCTCCCCTCCCTTGACTCTTCGGCGCGTAAGGAACCCTCCCACTCGTCACCGTCACCTCCTCTATCAGTCTCATCCTTAATTTCTCGGATCAGCGACCAGAATGGGCACGTAAATCGTGATCTCCCGGAGGTCTCCGCCAGAGATGCCTGGCGGCCCAACATGCGCTGCCAATTTACATTCGCTGTCCCAAATCCTGCGGCCTCCCAGGATATTGCATCTCCTAGTCATACCCAACCCAGGAACGGTGCCAGTGCTGCCGCTCCTGTCGTTCCACTCACCGATCCTCCCCTCCGCCTTTTTCAGTTCCAATACGACACATTCACTCGTGATCATTTATCTGCAATGGTTGACTCCATAGCCATCAATTCGCCCTCAGGCAGCAACACCGGAAACTTTCTAGTGAACACCTCGTCTCCGTCCGGCCCTCCCTCTGTCTCTGAGGCTTCCCCACCGAATGAGCTACGAAGTGCGAAGCGAGTTAAGCTGAGCCCTGTAAGCGACTTCGATAGCTTTGACAGGCACACCCATGGCGGTGTAAAGCGATCCGTCCACAGAAAGGACTATGTTGGAGAGTCCAGATCTCTCATGGCCCTCATCAAGAACGCAAGGGACTTCTCCTGCCTCTCCATTGCCACATCCGCCACCTCTGCTTCGTGTCATGACCTGAACGACAACCCGTCCTGCAAAAAGGGAGTAGAAGACGAAGGTGAGTCGAGCCCTGTTAAGATGCATTCTATCCCCACTGATATACAGAAATCTCTGCCAAATCCTAATGACATTTCCTATTGGAAGCCAACAATGGTCCTGTCGCAGCTGGACCGATTAGCATCTCTCAAAGGAAGGGTCACTCCTCCATAGGTTATAGGCGACAAGCAGAAAACTTCATGGCCCAACTTAAACAGGACATGAAGGGATCCAAGCGCATCTTTTCTGCGGATGCTACTGACCCACCACCAATACGTCTTGCTGTTGATCAAACCTCCGAGTCTATCCGGTCAAATACGGGTCCTCCCCCTCCCCCTCTCCCCTTTCAATACCAGGGTAGCCGTCCGTCACCTATCCAAGGGAGTAATTCTTCGAGAATCTCTTTTACGGTAGGGTCATCCAGAACCTAACGTGGTGATACTCACGACCCAAGCAGGACACCAGCGCTGCCTCTTTAAACACATCTCGTCTATATGCCCACTTCCCTGCACCTCCCATTCTCGTTGCCCCGCCCCCATCGCCACCGCCTCAACCGCCAGATCCAACTCCGCAGCCCAATGCCACTACGCTTGAAGTCGACACGCGGGCAAATACTAGACTCCTCACCCCGGCAACTAGGACGGGAAGCTCCGCCATGTCATCCGTTCTCGGGCGCCCTAACGAGGATCTCAATCGGTTTGTCTCGTCCAGTACGGTATCCGGGACAACTTTGACGGCGGGGAGCTCGGGGTCCTTCGTGAAGCATCCAGGACCAGTGCAAATCATGCGTATCGGGCCTGAAGACGTACCGGCCCTCCCGGAACGGGTTGGAAAGATG